>JABASD010002864.1:0-23390 GCA_019776165.1 Pogonognathellus flavescens
CAATATATTACGCATAAAAAATCTTTTGCAAGTTTTTCAGATTAATAATGAAAATTAGTCAAATGAAAAATTTCCCAACCGAGGTTAGCCTCCCCTACCCTATTTTCTATAATAATTTTGTTCTGCTGTGTGTGTGTGCATTAAAGATAGGAAAGAGTTAGCAAGTAAAGGAGAAATATTGTGTAAAAACATGTTTGTGTATATAGTAGGCAGGATATTAGTGTTAAATGGTATAGTAAATCCCAACTTGAACTTACCAACCAGTGCATATGCCATTTTATCTTTCATAATCTATGTCCTTGCTTATATACTTAGCACTTAACTTATACTACACCTTACTGTATTAGTACTTTAGTACCATGCAATGGTTTTCGAATCGTATTTACTCTTGAGTATTGACAGACATGTGCTTACATAACTCTATATAAAATTGATAAGGAAATATTTAGGCCACAAGTAATACCAATAAGGCTTAACTGTTGCTTGTATGTCTAATGGTATTAGCTACCTTTTATTGCTTTTCTTAAATATACAACATACCTTACTAGTAATCATTTACAAAATTAGCCTAATGTCATTTGAACTTGAAAAGACAGTACTTGTTATATTTATAAATGACTTTTTTCATTTAGACCGCAACTGGTGCATTTTCCTCTGACAATAACAAGAAATTATCTTCATATTATATTTTATTACCTATTATGTAACTGTAACTCTCAAGCGTACATTCTTATTTAAAACAATGTGTATAAACCGAAATGAACATGAATTTTTACTTTTTTACTAAAATGTAACTAATTGTTTTTGCAGCAGGAGCCAATCAGAGTTGTAATTACCGGTGCTGCCGGTCAAATTGCCTATTCTCTCCTATACAATCTTGGAAAAGGAGATGTATTCGGTCCAGATCAACCTCTTTATCTTCATTTGCTGGACATTCCAGTAATGATGGGTGTTCTGGAAGGAGTTGTAATGGAAATGATGGACTGTGCTCTTCCTCTTGTTAGAGGCATCGTACCAACAGCAGATCCAGCTGTAGCATTTAAAGACATTGATGCGGCTTTTTTGGTCGGTGCAATGCCACGTAAAGAAGGTATGGAGCGCAAAGACCTTCTTGCCGCAAATGTCAAGATCTTCAAGGTGCAGGGTGAAGCCATGGATAAACATGCCAAGAAGGATGTTAAGGTTTTGGTTGTTGGAAATCCTGCAAATACTAACGCTTTCATTTGCTCTAAATATGCCCCATCCATCCCGAAAGAAAATTTCTCTGCCATGACACGTCTGGACCAAAACAGAGCACAAGCACAGGTAATTTTGGTCACTACATTGATATAGCATAGGTTTTGTACATTTAAGTTATTGGTTATTTAAGTAGTAAAATGAACAAATTCGACGGTTTAAGTTAGAGCAGTTCTAACCATTTGTTGTTGTATTAATCTTCTTTTCAAATCACGATGCTTTTAATAATAATAAAGATATTTATATTTTGTTATTATGTTAGGTCGCTGCACGTCTTGGTATCGGCATTGAAAACGTAAGAAATGTCCTCATTTGGGGTAATCATAGCTCCACGCAGTACCCTGACGCACGCCATTGTCTCGTCCGTAAAGGAAACGAAGAAGTTAAGCTTCCGGAAGCTTTACCCGACGTTACTTGGCTTCAGGAACAATTTCTTACGGTATGTTGCGCATATCTTTAACCATAGCTCCCTAGATTCACTCGAGTTCGCCCTGCTTTAACCCATTTTGTTTGCAAACATTTTGTTTGTAAACATGTAAATACATGTGTAATAATAATACACGTGGTTACTGAATATGGATAGACTGTGCAAAAGCGTGGAGCCGCTGTTATTGCAGCCAGAAAAATGTCTTCGGCAATGTCAGCTGCTAAAGCTGCTTGTGACCATATGAGGGACTGGTGGCTAGGAACTTCAAATGGATCGTTCGTGTCCATGGGTGTAATTTCTGACGGATCGTACAACGCTCCACAAAATGTTATTTTCTCTTTCCCAGTCGAGATTAAAGACAAGAAATGGACTATTGTTCAGGTACATTTGTTTGTATTAATTTAATTTGTCGATATTTTAACACGATTCGTGCAAATTGACAGAGAACATTCGTTAGTCGTTAACATATCTTAAGTAAAGCTAATTTAATTAAATTGATTGATAAATCCATTTTATTTTTAGGGATTGGCAATGGACGACTTCAGTAAAAACAAGATTGAGCAGACTGGACAAGAATTGATTGAAGAGAGAGAAGAAGCTTTAGCGGTCTGTCAAGATTGACTAGACTCTGGGACGCACTTATCTAGGCTATAGTTATATATAGAATTGCTGAATAAATATAAAAACATGATATGTATCAGTCATAATTATCAAAATAAATTTTAACGAGCGCTTGAGCTTACAAAATGTTAATCTGGTTTCTCTTGTTTCTATATAATGAGCAGTGTGGTTCAATATTGCTATTACTATCTGCTTCTATATATATTAACCTACATTATATCAAAGGTATCATCAGAAATTCTAGCAAGAGTGCGATGAGAACTTGTTTGTTGCCAACGCGTAAATGAGGGTAATCGTCTTGACTAATGACAAAACTCCAGGAGACAACTCCAAAGCATCAGCTATACGTTTCATGAATTTTTCTTAATTACTAAGAAGTCTTGAGTAATAAATACCTAATAGCACAATGATTTTCAACAAGCCAATTTAATAAGGTTGTATAAAAAGAAACTTGAGCGAGAATGTCGTATATTATATTGTCAATTTTCTTTATTGATTGATCGAAAACGAATAAAAGTGACACATTGAGATGTAAATAAATAGGTATGTAATTTCATAATCTATATTGACAAATACTTTCATTCTTATTGCAATTCAAAATACTATGTAAGAAATATTCCATCTCTCCTACAGTGAGTATCGTTTATATTTACAGTTATGTACCTCTAGAATTGGTCCCTTTCAATATTACAGCCGGCAATACACATATTAATTCAGTTTATATTTAACAATAATATTTTTCTTACATTTAACTTATTTAAATAAGTATATAAGATTTAACTCAGTAACCTAATAATAACGTAATAATTCCTTTTTTAATACACCTTCATATGTTTATTCTTCTTCTATGAAAACTAAGTTTCAATTACGATTCATGATTGATGATGATGTTTAATCATTCTGTTAATCAATTTGAACTACAGTATACGAAACATATCCGCTTCACTTTGTGACTTTTTCAATAAAATTCGCCATTTTAATGTCGCGGTGGCTGATTCCATTAACATCGTGACTGCTAAGCGTAATTTGCACTTTGTTGTAAACATTAAACCATTCTGGATGATGATCCATTTTCTCTGCCAGCAGTGCAACTCGAGTCATAAACCCCCAAGCCTAACAATAAGCAAAGTTATATGAATTAAAAATATATTTGTCTTCGGCCATGATTGTATTATTCACTCGATTTCATTATAGCGAATTACAAAAATACTGATTAAGCTTACTTCATTGAAATTTTTCATGACGAACTCCTTGTAGATAGCATCTCGGTCGTCTTTCACAGACCATCCTGATTCCAAAAGGGGATTTAATAAAGTTGTCCGCTCTTCTTCAGTAAGAAGTCCTTTGCCAGAAGCCTAGATTTTATAAGCACAAAACATTTGAATTAAAACATATAATGGAATACCTTTTATTTATTTACAGCAAACCAGCCGAGACCTTTTTGCATGCATGGATATGTATATTACAGTTACTTAAGTTTATCTACTTTATAAGTAAAATAATGTACTTTCAACTTTTACATATGCCCATAACAAATGTTGTTGCTGTCTATTTAAATCTGTCAATTACTTAAATATACTGTAGGTAATTAATTTGAGACAAGAGTAGAGAAAGTAAACGCTGATTTGCTAACATACAGTACTAATAATACATACATTGAAGGGTAAAAGTAGTGTATTACAATCTATAGTGTAATATGTAGTATGTAGTCTCAACTAATGGAAGAAAATGTTTTCACTTTTTAAGAACTAAAGAAAGTAATTATCGAAATATTAAATACTTACCATTTTTTTATTCACCCGTTTGTTAGTTTCAAAACTGCAATAATTCTTTGGGATGTCAGTTGATATTAGCTTAGATGTAAACGGCAGATAAAAGGATGATGAATATAAAGAAGACTTATTGCATCTGGATACTAAAAGATTGGCTACAATACTACGGTGTAATAGTGGGAGAGGACGTGCCTTTATACAGCCTTGAAGAACAAGTGGCACACTCATAACAAGTTGATATGCCTAAGGAGTATCTCTCCACAATCTCTGGAAGATTTCACAGACGGAACAGTGCGGTTGCGGAGTTCGTGGAGAAGGGAGGCTGCGTATCTATGTAAGAGATGATCTATAGAATAGAAATGATAGACACATTTGATACATAACACAAAATACAAATACAGCAGTATGATTATAAGTAAAAATAAATACCTATCTAAGCTACATGCTACATTTTACAAGAATATTAATTTACGCAACTTGCATACATACGGTCAAGGTTAAATACATTAATGAGAGGAGAAATACATGCAGGAATGCAATGGGGGGCTATCATTAATGCCGTATATTACCATACATATACATAACCAATAACCCTTTAGTAGGACTTTTGATATCTACAGTATATAATTCTACTCTATACTAAATTCTACATAGACTCTAGTTACTCTTTAGTGGCTATGCTAGACTATCTCTATCCACTCAATCCACTGTTTACTACTAACTAGGAATCTTTCCAATTCAAACTCAATACAGATTCCATTACAAATAGACAGTAAATTGTATTCTTCTTTTGACTTTTGACCTTTCTGACCTTAGGTTTCAGATCCAGGCTGATCAGACAAATAGCTCATTCTTTAGTTAGAAGATTATTTATAAGCAGATATCGCTTAAGCAAATATATTGTGATTATGCCCCTAAATCCGATGAGACTACATAACCTTTAAGCTGATTCGACTTTATCAATTACTTAGTTATCTATTTTTAGTTTATTTGGGTACAGGGTAAAGTTTTTACGCTATATATCGATTGGTTTGTCATAAAAACAGAGGTTTACCCTTTATTGAGCGCTTGCAAAATGACTTTTCTCAGTCGGATATATAATAATTATGGCTTTCATATTTTTATACCTATACTATTATTATTATGTGTTAGTATAGACTTATACATAGAGTGTACTTTCTGAAATATTTGTGAACAAAATTTTTAAGCAAAAAATAAATTATAATTTTTAAAGCTTTGTGTGTATGTATCTTCATTATACAATAATAATTATCTAATTGTAAAGCATTGTGGAAAGGTGTCCCCAATAACATTCCCTCTTATTATTGACTTGGGGTAAGGCAGCGAGTTGCCATTCCGTAAGCCTTTTTTGCGTTTATTTCCCCCAAAAATTTGGAGGGGCGAAACTTTCACTTTCAGACTTTCACCCCAATGTAAATTAGTGGGAGAAAGTAACGAGACCCGAAATTGGAGTATTTACCCGGCGCTTATTCGAGGACAGGCGTTAGATCAAAACTTTACGGTAATCCGAAGGTTAAGGTATACTTAAAAAAGATATTTACACTTTTTGTAGATCTTGGCTTTGGAAATTTTGGTACCGCTGGCTCACTAATTTATGCGGTTTCACTTCATCGGTTCCACTGTCCACTAAAGTCTTTCACTAAGTCCACTTCCTGACAATTATTGCAAAATTATTTTTACTATCGGGTCGCCTCGCGGGCAATTTTTAGAGGCATATTGAGACGAGAAACTGTCTGTATAATTGTTTGTATGTGTGCACCCTTGCCGAACCCCGCGACTTTTGAATCTCACCTGAGAGTAACACGCTGTATTTACTTTTTGAATGGTGAAGAAAAAGTCAAAACTTTTTACCTTTCACCTTTGACTTTATATTTTAAATTTTTTTCAAATCTTATCGGAAAACTGTTTTATAAGGGTGTTTAAATTTTGGCAAGGTTCAATTCAAGGGTTATGCTATAGAACAAAATACGACCGATAACAGGTACAGATATAACATCAACATTTCAGATAATTTTTATCAGTTCTTTGGTTTCTGTGAGTGTGATTGTTCCAGATAATAAAATTCAATTGTTAATTCATAATTTTTAGTATAAATCAAAGGCCAATTTACTCAAATTTGCAGATAGTGGCTGGCGGAAATTGAATATTGACTGGATGACTGGATGACGCCACCATGGGTAAAGTGAAAGTCAAGAAAATTGTGGAACGCGTCCCCAATCAACCTATTATTGTCAGATTCGAACACGCCGACACCCGTTTCAACGATTCACATGAAGGTGCAGTTGATTTAAGCTCCGGCACTGCCGCTACAGTTTTCAAACCGGTTCAACAACCTGGTTTAGCCCATGAAGATAGCAGTAAACGGGTAGTAGCACTTCAACACGAATTGGTGACTTACATAGGCTCATCTGACAATCAATTCAGTAGTATGTCTGGTAGTAAAAGTATGGTAGACGGTAGTAGTTCATCTGAGATGCGAACTTTTATTGCAATTCGTAAAAAGAAAAAGATGAAAATCTACGAGGCTCTCCCGATAACTGTTTCTCCCTATCGGAAAGGCCACTCGTATGTGGTAGAGACAGAAAAGCAAACTGGAATACTAAAAAGTGCAGAAGAAAAGAAGGTTGCCGCAATTGGTTTGGTGAAAGCCTTCGGATCAAAAATGAAAGTTTTGACTCAAGAACGCCGAGAGAAAGCTGCCACAGATGCAACAGAAATGGAGGATAGTTTGCAGACTGCAGCAGAGGCAGCTATGGATGCTGTAGGGGGTGAACTTCCGCCAGAATATAAGGATGACAGTATACTGGATTACATTCCTCCTTGCAACCGAGAAACCACAAATCTTTTTGAAGTGTATAAAATATCTGATTTATTGTCTGATTCTGAAATGGATGATATGGAAGATTTAGCCACTGAATTTCTTGATCTTTCGAAAGAACAAATTAACGAATGGCGAGAAGCCAAAAGGTTAGTACACAATCGTAACTCAATGCCAGTACAAGAATCTTCACGATTACTAATTTGTATTTTCTATTACTTCCATTCATTTTATAAGTTTAATTGTACTTTTTTCAGATTCTCGGATTACTTTTTCGTTATGTGGCTGCGCCTTTCTGCAAGAAAAAATGAGCGTAAGACTATCTTGCAAACCAAATTGGTTTTGTATACGGAGGTTTTAATTTGTTTGGCAAAATTGCCACATGGTGACTTGAAGAAGAAAGGTCTCCCACCTTTGCCGTCTGAATTTCCGCAATGGTTGGTAGAGAAAGCAGTTAATAACTTCACCATTGTAAATGCACACGGAGTTAGGTAAAGCGGGATGTTTTTCTACTTGTTTTGCCAAAATAAATTACGCATAATTTTGAAGTTTTAATAATTTTCCATATTGTCCAATTTATTAGGTTCCGCCCGGATGCTAGCAAAGATAAAACTTGCTGTTACATTTTTGTCCTGATTCTACTTGCGAATGACTTTTCTTTTGACGTACCAATTGTGACTTTGAGTCTTCAGCTTCATATTAAAAAGTAAGCAAATGAAAGCTAAATTAAAATTTTAATTGTATTTTTTCTTCATGCAAAAAATTAGCACTTTTCTATTAACAATGAATATTATTTCATTTCAGATTATTAACTCTAGCTCGAGCGGTGGGTATCACTGTGAAGTTTAATGCAACTCAAAAGCAGTATCAGGGTATATTGAGGCTTCCACTGCCGAAACCTATTGAGAGAAGAGGTCGTACTCGAAAAATGCGATAAAATGTCATTAATTTGAACGTGATAATATGAAGTTTATGAAGACTCAAATAAAATATTTATGACAAGTTTTGCTACAAAAAAGAATCTAGGTAGGTAATTTTGCTTTGTGTTTCTTTTGTGGCGGTCAGTCAAAAATAGCCACTTCTCACCAAATCTAGCTACTTGTGTAAGCTCATACAATGTAATAATTGTTACAATTAATTTACCGGGTTAGGTTAGATTTCTAAGCTTCGTACAAGATAATTTTTGTAGAATACGTGTGCAATGCGTAGATCTAAAAAGAAACTGGAGCATTGAAAAGCTACAAAATAGTAATATAATTAGTAGTAATTTTAAAATTGAAATCGAACATTATATTAGTTAGCTCTGAAACATCAAAGTGCATCTGTCAACATTTTCGTCTTAACAGAAGTAACTTCCTGTTTATTATTTCAAAATGAATTGCCGACGAAATTTATGAAATCTGCGTAATGAGAAAACTTCAGTCCCACGCTTTTTTGGAAGGCATTTGAAATTTCATTATGATACTCTACAGTGCAACATGGAACAAGTCCGTTTAGAGCCATGGTCCTCATATGATGCTGCATACAAAGTTTCCCGTAACCTTTATTTCGATACTCTTCATGAGTATAGAGCATACTCATTAATCCGCTGCCTGCCACGGATATTCCACTAACTTGTGTCCCCTCAACAAATACACCTGTTGATTCATTTCGATCCAAAATCTTGTGTATGTAATCGAGTGAACCATTTGTCGCAAATTTCCAATTGTTGTACAGAAATTGACTTCCGGAATTCTTGTCAAGAGCTTTGACTTCCACATCGACATCAGGAGATCTGAAAAATCATTAAAGAATTGCTTTTACAAATGAGTTTCCAAGTTTTGAGACCTTAGTACTAAAATGTAGATTAAATATTAGGTATGTTTTCGTTATATGATGAATGATGACGTGTTGTATGAGAATTACTTTATTTTTGCTTTCAAACAATCCTCTGAATTTAAATAATACATTAGACAAGGGTTAGTACAAGTATTATTCCCCTTTTCATCCACGCATATATCCCGAATCATAGATGAAATATCTCGGTGAGTTGCTGCGAAGATGTACGGCTTTTCCCAAGAAATAATAGGAGTTGATATCAAAGCTTCTCGCATTTCAGCCATATTTTCTCTAGATGATGGATGTGATATATTTATATCCATTCCGTAGTCCTGTAGAATTAATTAATTTTGTAGGGCATCATTGAGACTACATCAATGTAATTTTTTGTCATTTACAATGAACTGAACATAATTTATTTGCTTACGCTATGCTTAATGCTCACTTTGCTCATAAATTATGATCACATTAATCACATACATGTATAGGTATTTGTACTAACAAGTTTTGTAAGTTTATCAAAATAGTAAAACCCAGACAGGTTTACAATCTAACCTCTCTTAAGTACGTCGCTAATATCCAAGTTCCCTCATGGACTTGTTTCCCCAAAGTATAAAATTTCATTTCGGTAGAAAATTTATGTTGTCTCATTGCCATATTGTAAATCTATTTTTGAAACGAAAAATTGGTTAATCAAAGAAGCTCAAAACTATTTTTCTTGTATATTCAATTCCTACTTACATTACATGAATTTGGTATCCGGTTTTTTAGAATTGGCAGTAAGATTTTAACTTCGTTAACTGGAAAAAACGTCCATGCATTATTATTGCACATGGTTTCACACGTATCGTTATATCCCATTGCTTTAGCTGAGCAGGTAATCTTACAATCTTTCTCCAAAAGTTCTTCCAAAAATTAATTGTTGGATGAGTAGGTATTGAATCTGATGCGTTATGAATTCACAAACTGATTTCCAATACTTGAGAGAAAATGAATGTAACGAATAACCCTGAATTTTGTGTGGTAGGTAATGGTTCTGAGTAGAGACGGAGACCTCGAGACTGGCAAATGACTTTGAGAGAATGTGCTGTCAGGCTGTCATTAAATGAATGAGAATGAGAGTCATTTATTACCTAATAGTATTAAATGGTTATTACGGGGATTACGTGCGTGCTGACACTAACACTAATGCCGCGGATAGATTGTCAGTCATTCAGTAGTCAGTAAGGTGGAAGGTTATAAAATATTATGTCAGTATATGACATAGTCAGAAATTAAAAGGTCTGATTATAATTGTGAAGTATTGTGAATTGTAACCATCCTTGTAAAATTAGTTTAGTACATTAGGGGTTTATAATATAGATAACATGATCTTCATGTTTCACAAAAGTAAAACTGTACTTTCTCAGATTGAGGATGGGTAGAGCTAGGATTAATACAATGTACTGTTCATGCTTGATTTCGATTTGTGTTAATGGGTACAATAGTTGAGAAATATCCAGTTATTTCTCATTCTGTAGCATTACATGAGATTTTAGAGGTGCCAGGATTTCTGCAATCAATTGGTAGAGTTCATGATCCCTATATATTTACTATAATACAACTCTACAGCATTTTGTGTAGTTGCATATAGCCTAGCCTTGATACTGTACTTATAGCACATAACATGGATATGGAATGGAATGCTCGATAAATTTTTTATGTTATGTTCTGCTGAAAAGTCTTGTCACCGTTTCAATGACAAAGTGGAGTGATCCTACTACTTAGTAGTATAGTAACTTCAGAGGGATTGAAATCAATAAACTTGTATCATGTATTTATCGATACAATGTGGTGAATGGACTAATGAACGATAGGGTAAAACGATAGGGTCATTGTGATACATGTTTCTTCGAAATGACGCCATTATCATTGCATCGAGCATTTCGTGATAGACAATGTGAGATAAAGAATAAATGTTTCATACAAGCATGGCACATTGGCACATAGTTATAAGGGGAGCAGGTATTCAGTACGCGACATGTAACGATGTAACGGAAACAATACGCATCGACATTGTACAACTTGATACAACCCTCACGGCGGCATGCAGCAAGAGCAACGTCCATAGGCACACACTATAGGTACACACGTACTCACATAAAGTAAGAGGTAAATGCGCCCGGGTGTCAGTAATGTTTGCATGATCATTACATTTCCTTACATTATTATTAAATAGCTTTGGAAAAATTGAATGATTTACTTTGGAATGCGAATGTGGTCGGAAGATCTGAAACATTCATTTGTTCATGAAAATGTTTATGTAAGACCATGGTCATGACTTGTACATGTACAGGGTACATTTCGTAATTATCAACAGTATATTTCTAAAAATGATCTTGGATAAAAGATATTTTATATCAAAACTGTATGCAGATGTATGATAAAAAGCAAACCTTGTTCAAAGAGTTCAAAGAGACTGTAGTAAAGTCCAAAGAGGGATGTAGGAAAGTAGTTAGTATATATAATATACAGAACAATTAGTGCACGCAGCTTTATTCCATATCTCTATATTAACCTTGGTCATCATACGGCATCTGGATGATGATGATACTGTAATGGGTTTATAAAAAATACGAAATTCATACATGTGTCTGTAGGTTGTAAAAGTACACTCTGGTTCCACTTTCTTTCACATATACTTTTTATCCGACTCCATTAACAATCAGAGTTAACTTCTGTAGTATTGTCGGTCCAACATACCTAGCTTGTGTTTTTATGAATTTAAAAGTTATGTATACTAGCTGGAATAGACAACCGTCTAGGTAAATGCTAGCCTAGCACTCCCTATTATGTGAACTTTGGTAGGATCATGTGTGAATATGTATGGAAGCTTCAGTAATTGCTTTGTCTTTAAAGGTCGTGTGTGTTCATACTCATTAATGAATGCAATCATGAAATGAATGTTTTTGCTACATAGAAACAGCATGAAAAAGTGCTGAGCGATAGCTCATCCATATGAAAAACTCTGGTAACGTATTATGTATAAGACATCGCATAAGAAACTCCAATTCTTAATTTGAACCACAGATTTATTTCCAACCAACTAACAATTTTTATAACTTAATTAATTGTATCTTGTAATTGGGCACGTAAAGTTAGATATGTAAATACTTGTTTCTATTGTATACATCGAAATCACTTAATTCTGACAAAATTATTATTTACCTAACTGAATTTTTTTTATTGCATGTAATTTTGAGCACGTCAAAACAATTAATTATTAATTGCCTAGTTTCAGGAGGAATTATAAATGCTTATATCTCTGTGCTTGAAATTGTCAAATGATAAATTATAAATAGCAAGAGTAGCAACCACACTTTTAGCTATCAAGTACCTTCATGATTCGTCTTAGTTTTTTGGTTCCGATTTGGGTCTATTTCCTGTTTATTAAAAGTATTACAGAGGCAGAGCACATGCAGACAGAAACACCTGCTGGGACATTTAGCATGTTTTACTTATAAAGGCACTTCAAAATATTACTTACAACTAGAAAGTTAATTACCGTTGATGACCAATATAATTGTGCATGCAAAATAGCTACAAGCTATCAAGCTATCCAATCCAGCTAATAAACTTTTTCACCTTACATCTTACTCAATGTCATGTGTGCAACTTGACGACATCCCGAATGCACATACAACACAATATTATGTCATTAAATAGTTGCAGTCTTATATTAGAAAATCTTGTTAGGCAAATATCACATTCTTATGATTCTTCATAGCTGGCTACAGCGTGCAAGGTTCAATTTTTATAAATAACTGTACATAGGATTACAATGAGTAGGCACTAGCACAATTCCTAAGCATTAATTACATATGGTTTTCATGATAATTAGGAAATAAATATCTAAACTAGTTTACAGTAATAATAGTTCCTAAAAAGCAATACTTACTACTTGTCAAATAAGAGTTAGGACAATTTTTAGCAACATGCTAATATTATTATGTTTCTAGAGTATCATATCAGGTTATTATTACTACACCTTTTTCGATTATTCCATCACATTCGGCTAATTGCAATTTATACTTTCTAATATCTTTATAGTATAGACATTCTTATTCTAGCTCCAGTATTTAAGATAACACATAATGCGCTCTCAGCAGGATAGTGAAGAAGAGTTCTTACAATACAATAATGCTACAGAATAATTTTAAATGCTGGGGTTTTACAATTATTGTGAGCTTAAATACAAAAGAAATAATTGATGTTTAGTTTAATACCAAGGGTAGTTTATATATCGGTCCCAGCAACATTTCTACCGCTTTGGAGTTTGGAAGTGTATTAGTTTTTTACAATTACCATCAGTAGTACAGTATGAGTACGACATGCGGACTAGAGTATTGAATAACAGTAAGATCTATTTGAGGTTCTGATTACTTAGCACAGCAGTATTGCTGATGTTATTGTACTTTTGTACAAAAGCTTTCTAGCAATTGTCTTATCATTGTTATTTGTTAACTATTTCAGAAGCGTACTAATAAATAGTGACATACCATAATCATAATTTTCAGATGAAAATATTGGTACAATACAATACTTATTTAGGTATTTACATTTTTGAAAGACTGTTACTTCTTTATCTTTAGAACATTTTTAAGTCTGTATTTAGTTATTGGTAATGCATAACTTAATGAAAGTTTTATGTGTAACTGATTATTGCAAATTATCAATAATATTATGGATAACCAACAGACTATCGGTGATTTCTGTGCGATTCATCTTCTTAATTCTCGTTATATGAACGTTTTACAGTTTCATCATGCAACTTTTATCAAATTATACAATATAAAGTTATACTTCTCACGATTCCCAGCAATAAACAATTAAATACTATTTGGGTTATTGGGATTGGGACTCGTCGACAATAGATAGAAAATCTCATTACATAAAAACTGAGCTTTTATATCGTAACCCTAACAGTTGTTTTCAAACCGGACGAATATCTAGGAAGTCCCATATTTAGTACTCTCAAAAATACCTTTTTCAAAGAAAGGCGAGAATGCAAGCAGCGCTGGTTTAACGTTTTGAGGACTAAGATTGGCACAATTGTACAATGGACATGTAGGCATACTTGAACAAACTTTAATCAGAGCTTGAATGTATATCTGAAATTCCAAAATAAAATTGTATTTAGTGATTGAGAATTTCAAAAAACCATCATCAAGAAAAATAATTTCATTTACAAACCTGTAAAGAAATCTGTCGTTCTCTTGCTACCACTTCCGACTTTCTTTGGAAAAATTTCTTTGGTGGAAATGGAATGGCAGACACCTACATAGGTAGTGGAACAAAATAATAAATGTTTAAATCCACTTACTAAAACAAGCAAATTAATGACACGGGTATTAACAAACATATATTTTTAAAAAGGTCTTTGCTGAGCTCACCTTTCGACCATATTTCTTTTTCATGTGGCTACATAGGTCTCTAAACCTTCTGTAGCGTCTAAGAACAGTCCAACGCTCAGTGGAAGTTATAATACAGATTTCATATTGAAAATGAGTACTGGAGCCACCTCCTCGTAGAACAAATGCAGGGATAGTAACATCTAATACTCCTGGAATGACGCCTTCACCTAATTAAAAGGTACAACATTTTATAGTGATACTACGCACAACTTAACGAATTGCACATGATTAAACGGTAAAGTAACATTTTGAGATTTTCTATTTGAAAATATAATCCTGAGACAAATATTCAAATATTATATATAAAACAGTTCAACTAAGAGGCTGACCTGAATTTAATTGTGCCCACAAACCAGAACTCATTGACACAGACCTTGGAAGCCCTTGGAGAGATTGTGCTGAACCATCATCTTCCTACAAATTTTTTAAATAAAAATGAAATATATTTACCACTGAACAGAAAATAAAATGCCAAGAAATATTTTAATATTACTTATATACCGATGAAAAATGCTTATTATCAATAACTTACCGAACCATATCCATGAGCGTGATTAAGACCCGACGGCATACTTCTGCGACTAAAAATTAAATGAGAAAATTCAGATAATGTGCTCTATTATTATTCTTATAATTAAGTATGATTGATAATAAATTACAGATTGTATATGCAGATACTTTATAATTTTTCAAAACAAAACAGTAAACTAAAAGAAGAATTTTCTAACTTACTAGCTTCTTCTTCGGAGAGTAGATGAATCTCCAAACGAAAGATTTGGTTTCTGACCAGTTTTCAATTGCTCAAAAATCTCCCTAAGTCGTTTCTCCACACCTTGTTCAACAAGTAACTGTAATCTAAACACGCAGTAAATAGTAAACAATTAAATATTACGTCACACTCAAACTATAATATAACATAGGGCTATGATATGGCTAATAGAAGTTGACATTGACACTTACTGGTCTTCATGGTCAGTAACACTGGAATGTGCTTCTGAATCATCCAACTCACTGTCGTTGGCTGCTGTACTATCCTCTCCTTTGTCAAAGTCAAAGGTTGAATCTTCATCTTCGAAACAGCAAAACCAATGCTGCCTTGAACTGGCGTCTGTAGCACACTCTATTTCCAAATAACGATTTCTAAGCTCTTGCAGAACCGCCATGTGGTTATTCATTTCTTCTTTATCACAATCATTCTCAAGGCATTCCAGAACAATGGCTTTCTGCTCATTAATTCGGTCCACAAGTCGTTTGAGCTCTACCGTTGCTTCTTCAGCTGATAACTGCAAATTTCTATTTGCAGCTGCGTGAGGTGAAATTATCTCGCAATTGAAATCTGTGCTAAGAGGTTTGATAGGGCTGAGTTCTTCAGATTTAAAACTATTGATATCGTTTTTCTTATTCAAATGGTTAGGAGATGATTCTCTTGGAGAATCGCTAAATTTATTAGGGCCTTTAGAAGTAACTGCGTTTGACGAA
This sequence comes from Pogonognathellus flavescens, assembly GCA_019776165.1. NCBI lineage: Eukaryota > Metazoa > Arthropoda > Collembola > Entomobryomorpha > Tomoceridae > Pogonognathellus > Pogonognathellus flavescens. The sequence continues at coordinate 15,646 of JABASD010002864.1, forward strand.
TCGACATTAAATTCTTTAGAAAGTACGCCTTTACTACTGCTACCACTGATATTCCATTGATTCGACACTGTATTATCAGAGGTGGTTGAGCAAGCGGTATAAAAACTATCCCTCTCATTGTTACCGAGTTGATCTGCTGCAAAATCTAAAGTAAGCTGTTTCTTCCGATCATCAATATTTTCAGGATCACATCCTTCCGTTGAATTTTCTATAATCGTCAAAAGTTTCTGTTTACTACTGTCGATATGTGCCAGCTGACTCACTATAAGTTTTTCCTGATCGGCTATCAAAGCTAAATCCGATTCAAGACGGCTTATTTTGTCTTCACTAGCAACCATCTTTTGTATGCTTTGTTCAACGTCCTGTTCCAACTTTACGCATTCTTGACTCTTGTCCAGATATAGCATGCGATATTCTGTTAACATATCGGATGATTCCTTCAGTAACTCCTTCTTACTAATGTAGTCTGCGTCAACTTTAGTCAATTCTTCCAAAATCATAGATTCATTGGTCTTTAGCTCTTCTTGCTGTTTTTCAAGAGATGATTTCATTGTTGGATCAGTGCAAGTGGTCAGTTTAGCCGTTATTTCCTGTTAACACAACAAAGCAAGCAAATGTGAGACATGAGAAAACAATTCTTTAAAACCATGCATCATTCCAAACGGTAGTTAGAAGATATCTTACAGATAATAATAAGCCTTTCAAGAAAATAACTCAAAATAAATAACAAAAACAGCAGTTAGGCGGCTTCAGAATTACTACCTTAATCTTATCAATAACCAAATTTTGTTGCTCCTGAAGAGCTTCAACATTATTTTGTTTCCAGTCTTCGATTTGTTTTGCCTGTTCATTGAAATATTGGTCAAACAATGATCCATCCATAGTTAAAAGTGGCTTCAATTCTTCTTCGGATTTGCCGATTTTTTTGTGTAATTCTAATGTCCATTTATTGGCACAACTTTTCACCTCCTCCTGCTTACTTTCTAGTAAAGTTCTCAAATTCTCTACTTTCTGAGCTTCTGCCTCAATCTAGTAGACAGTAATATGAAAAGCCAACCAAACAGCACGGCACGTCAAACAATACACGCAGGCGGTAATGAAGTCCATCGTTAAATGAAAAAAAACCAAAAAAAAAACAATGAAATAAAAAATTAGCTGTAGAATATTTCCGTTACTTAAACTGTGTAATTAGTAGAATACACAGCAAGGAAAAAATATACGTAACAAAAAATATAGCTGTTGCAAAGTTGCAATTTATTTGGGATAGCTTTTCTGTAATGTAAATGAAAAATATTTCTACTTCCAAAGTAGATCGTACTAACCTGTTCCATCTCCTGATCAGTCTCCCACTCCAAAAACTCCCTTCTTTTCTTCAAATCCTTCTCTTTTGATTGCAAACTAGCTAGTGTGTCTTGCTCTTGTTGCTCCAATCGTTTCCAGTCCTCCGCTAGCCTTCTACGATGAGCAGAATATTCTTGTTCCAATTTCCGGCGGCGCTATGATTATAGTAAGCATTTTCCATATTACATTTACACAGCAACAAAAATCTCAAACAATCAAATAGTATTTTATTTTTATTTACCTCTTCAAGTTCCCGTTGAGCGGAATGAATGGCTGCACTTTTATTCAATTGTTCGGCTCTCCATGCTTCCTCTTTTTCTAGTTGTAGTTGCTAAAAACAATAAAGCAATGTATCACAGTCCAAGTATTCGTAGATGAGGTTGGAAGTAACATGGAATTTGAAAATACAGAACTATTAGGTACATTTAATCATCTATATTCTCTATTTTAAAAAGTGTCTGAATTTCATCAATTACCTGATAACTATTTTTCTGTTCTTCGAGAAGTGCTTTTTGGTTTATTAATTCCTGGCTTTCTTTCTGAAGTCTTGCCTCTTCAGCTTCCAACTGTTTGCGTTTCTCTTCCAACATTGTATTTTCTTCACTGTAAAAATGTCTCTACATTATTTACACATACAAATAGACCTATACTTATATTGTATAAGTAAAGTAAAGACAATATAAACAAATAAATTGGGTAATCACCCTGCAGCAGCCGAAATTGAGTTATCCGACCATGCAAGATCTGATGCGGAACGACTTAAGAATGATAATCGACTCAAATTCATGTGACTGCGCGAACCTTCCTTCCTCAGTTTTTCAGCCTCAGCGGGATCATTATAGCGAAACATATTTGTCCGCCCCAATAATATAACACATCCTATGTAAAGTCATTAATAATATATTACATTTGCAATTCAACAATTAATCAATACATCATTCACGAATTGTGGACCTGGAACTCGGTCAAAGTCCTAGTCCTAGTCCGTCTCACTGCCTTACCTCAATGTACATATTAAAAAATCTTCACAATTAATTGTGGGAATACTATCATATACCATACCTTGAAAAAGCCGAGTAGGTTTATCGATTTGCTGGCCGTTAACCCAGCAAACAGCTGCGTTATTCGGAAGTAAAGTAGCTACTCCGTCTTCAAGCATAATACTACAGTGCTGAGCTTCCAATCCTTGTCCTTTAAGAGTGATATCATGTCTGTCGTCAGCATCTTCCGAACCAATTTTTGTTTCCCCTTCCTATGAATACAAATAAAAGAAAAATAATTCAGAATTTAATATGAACATTAATGGGGTCGTGAAGATATTTACATTAAAGATGAAGCAATGAAGTGGCAGCTAACAGTTTACCTTCAAATGATACAATGTGATTCCTGTACTCAACAGATCATCGTCAATTCCAATTAAATGGGGCATTAGGGAATCTAACACAACTCCTGTACCAGCCTTCCTTAACGCTAAATCTTTTTGTTCCATAAGAATCTTTTGAGTTTCTTTCCACTTCTCTGTCCACTCTTCTGTTAAGGATTTTTCTTTGGCTTCCTTTTTATGCAGTTCCTCGAGGACATCTGAGCTTTGAACCTAAAATTCAAACATCCTTACTTAATAAAAATTCCAATACAGAGAATAAAGTAATAATCCTACGACGATTACTTTGAGAAAAGAAATAAGTAGGTATTTGTTATGAAAAAACTACAAAAAAACGGACTTTAAACGCCAAATAATCTGAAATTACATCTATTCATGCAAAAGATTCTGCTGGCAAATTATTTATTTTTCCATTAGAATTTCTGTTAAGAAAATGAATAATTAGTTACCTCTACCTCTGACCCCAACATCTGCTTCAACTTATTTATTTCGGCCCTGAGTTCTCGAATTAATTTCACATTAGAATCTTCATTTATTGTGGGCTTATTTATAATATTTTTTGCTCTGTTCGCGTATCGCAATGTGCTGAGAGTTTCTCCATAGTTGCAGTCAGCAGGTGATATTGCTAGAAAATAATTAATTTAAATAAGGCCACTACTGAAGAGTAGTACTGCACATAACGAATTTACTCAACAAAAATAGATAAATGTGAATTAATTACTCTTACTTGCAATCATGATAGTTTTTGCGTTGCCTCCAAGAGAATCTTTTAAGAGCCATGTAAGCACGGAATCTCGATATGGAATAAACACTTTTTTCTGAGTCTGAGAAAACTCTGCCAACGCAGATATCACAGAACCAAGAGTGACCAATGATTTATTTATATGGGCTCCCTCTTTAAGTCGCTGTCCAGTTGCACCAGTGGCATCAGCTCTTTCACTGTTTAAAGTAGTTAAAGAATTAAATTTTGAATTGAAAATGACTAATATTGTGAAAGAATTGTCAAAAGTTAGAATTGTCCAAAATTAGCACCTTCCAGCCAAATCAACCAAGTGTATCTTAGATACTGTCTCAGAAGGCATATCCCCAATAAAATTAGCTTGGACGAATGTCATCGTAAAAATGGCATGACTTCTACTGCTAACATCATTCATATTAGTGCTTGCGGTCGTCCTGTTGCTATTTCCTCTGCTCATTACTCCTTCGATGTCAGCATAATCCATTACTAGATGTTTAGATAATTCTTCCACATACGGCCCAGATTTGGGATGCTCCCTTACTTTTAGACTATGGGTTTGATTTCCTTTTAAAAGATCCTTCACCCTTTCGTTGTAAATTTCAAGGTAACTGACTTCTGTTCTGTAGGTTGTTCCCTTTTCTTTACCTTGGAACATACGGTTAAACATGTCCTACAATCAAAAACAAAATAGTTGAACATTATGAATACTAGTAATTTTTGACAATTTTGTTTAGCGAGGCTAAAAAATTACAATATGCTACTTTAAAGCTTTTTGATATCATAAAGAAAAACTGAATTTAATTTACAACTCTTTATACCTTGCAAATTCGAGGAATAAGACCTTGAGATTCCTATAAAATTATTCATTTCATTAGTGACATTATCATAATATTTGTATTGTATGCGTGAATTTGGAATGTTTCTGCATATATTAAAAAGAAAGTTTATGCTTACCGGAGGTGATGTTGCTCCCATCATAGTATGAGTTTTCCCACTTCCGGTTTGACCATATGCAAAAACGCAAGCATTGTATCCCTGAAACGCATTTCCAACAACATCCATTCCTAAATCTTTGAAAACTTGTTCTTGGGAAGCAAAGTGGTGGTCATTTTCATCAAAAGACCAGTATGAAAAGTCAAACGTGAAATCTTTCCACTTTTCCCGTAAGCCTTCACCTTCTTGTTTAGTGGCTGCTACCTGCAATGAATTCAATACACAAAATATAATGTCTAGCATTCTAATTACTATTACTAAACACAATTTAAATGGATGAGGATGGGAAGTAAATATTCTGTTGGAATTACCTTATGATTCCCAATTCTTGTTTTTTTCCCTTCCATTTCAATAATGGGTTGAGCGTTCATGTTCAATTCCCTATGGATAAACAAAGTCAATTTATTCTGTCAAGCCACAAACCAAAAAAGTCGCTTGTCAAGCAATTATTCATTTCAAGGGCGTATCAAGAGGGAGGTCACAGAGTGTGCGGGTACTACTACTCCTTCTAAACTTACAATGGCAATTCCTGTTACTTCATACTTAATACGTGCCTGACTCTTAAATGGATCCCGAATTCAATTAATGAAATAATTAATTCTCACCTGTTGTTGAATGGACGAACACGAACTGCCACTTTAACTGACGCCATTATATTTGTAACCTCTGTAAGGCTCTCCGCTCTCTTAGTCTTCAACTTTTCTGTACACAAACCAAAAAATAATTAGACATAATATAATAATAATTATTATAATTACTGAATATATCTCGTGGTCCTGTGCCCTTAGATTATCCAGTAATCAGCAAGAAGATGATCATGCCTTGTATTAACTGATTTTTATTTTACCATCAAGTAAATAGTAGTGAGCGAAACAAAGTTCACGAATTTTCGATTAATCTATTTAGTGCTTTTTTGGTTTTCCCTTTACAATTGCACTCACTCTAACAAAATATTAAACCAACATGAATGAGACTATGCGACATTGATAAAAAAACATTACACAGGCATACATTCGCTTTCAGTTGGCCTGATAAATAAAATATTTAATTAAAATAAGTAAACTGGTTGACTCGGGCATGTCGGAATGTTACAGTTTTCAGTTCGAACTTTCTCTCGTATCAACTATCCACTATTCTGGTAAAACTGGACTAACTGGATTACTATTTATACGCTGCAAAGAAGAAGAATAAATATACTCAGCTTAGTAGGCTTAGTTTGTTACGTTCTCTAATAAATTGTAAGTTTAATAGTATTATTCAAATCACAACAACTGATAAGCATTAAACGAACTCTAACCCATTGACATAAATATAAAATAAATGTTATGTGTCTCATACATGACCAATGACAATTCATACATGTGATACATGTATGTTGACCATGTATTGATATTACTAAACATTAAATACAAGCACTCTATAATCTATTGCTACATATTATTGATATTATTGTTATTAAATATTAAATTATGACGTACGGAACTATTGACTATTGATTGCCTGAATTTATCATTGATAATGTGTGTTCAGTGCAAATATGCATTTATAAAACCTTCATTAAAGTTATCAATCTATCAACTATACTATACTACCTTCAACATTATGCAACCTTCTTATAGTACCTACTAATTACCTAGATTACCTACAACTACAACAACAATATAAGACATGAAGACTCTTCCACCTTTAACTTTGAATAATATTGGCAAAGTACAAAATTGGAAATAAATAAATACCCTCTAATGTCTAAACTGACACGGTTTTGGACATTCGGTCGATGAGGTGAGCTAAACACTTAACGAGAGTAAAGTATATAACCCAATTAATCTACACTGATAATAACAACCATCATGTGTTCATTTTTTAAATTGAACAGTTCCTATTATTATTAATTGTAATGATAATTGCACAACAAATGAATAATAACTAAAACTTCCATTCTAATTATTTTATCACTTTGATAATCTTGAGGTTCGAATTTCGTACTTCGGGCTGTTGGTACATCAGCTGACTGCACCTATACACACCTTCGCGCCCTTCAGTGAATCCAAAGGTATTGAGAGCAGATACTCTTGGATTTGCGGGAAAATATAACTGTCTATTTTGTCACATGAAAAATAGGTTATTATTTTTCTAAAACATTTTTTTTCGCTTTTTCTTATTACAAACTTTAAAACGGTACGCAACCGGATAACTGAACTAACTGAACTGAATTTACTGAATTTAGACGTTAAAAAAGCTTAATTTTTGCTGATTTAAAAACTTAAATACTTGAACTTCAGCATTTGTTGTAGTCATTCGCTTACATTACAGCTACATAAAATATAAACAATGTTTAGCAGCAAGGATACTATGTATCAGGTAAATATGTTCATTTTTCAATACATCGATATGTTCGTTTAATTTAATACTATCTGTAATCTGAGATTCTAATTCATAATTAGAATTCCTATTAGATTTCTCATTCGTACAATATCCCTAATCCGAATTGATTTGTCATTTGTAGAGAACCAAAGCTAGCTCTGATAAAAAGAGAGCCTGGAGATCATTGAAACAAATAATTGCTTTGGAGCGATCATTACCGTGGGACAAAACAAGTGTACATTGTGAGTTTGCTTAAAAAATTAAATAGTAACTTAACTTGCTTAACTATACCCATTACCCGTAATAAAAGACTTTGCTACATTTGCTAGTTTGATATACTATTGACTATATATACTCCAACTCATTGTCAGCATTCAGCAATAATTTGCGTGTGAGTAAAGTAAACAGAAAGAAAATGTTACATACTTAAATACTTCCATTTTCTTTTTTAAAGTTTCATCCATTGATGCACCTTCTTCTACTAAACCGCCCAGAAAATATTCAGACATTTCTGGACTTCCTGCAAAATACAGAGATCCTACATCAAACCTTCAATATGCGTTAGCGGAAGAATATATTATAATAAGAACACTTTCAAGTGATATTATAGCAGGCTACTTAAGTTTGAGAAAAGCAGTTACACAAGTATAATTAACAGTTATTATTATTTGTAAATAAAGTTAATAAAAATATGTGCACAAGTAATACTAATAATAATGAATGGAAATTGCAACAAAAGTCATCATATCTTCATATCTGAAAAGCCAAATGCAATTTTTGCAGGAAAAGGCCGGGCTGTTATTAAAAAATGTAGTAAGGCAGTTGTTTGTATGATTTCACTGTTCCTCTGCCCGTCGGTTTATGTGCCCGACAACTCAAGAATTTACAAGGGTTGGAAATAAGTCCCGATTTCCTCGGTATCCTAAG
>JABASD010002865.1:0-23385 GCA_019776165.1 Pogonognathellus flavescens
TGTCCTTCACATTTTAGTAGTAATTACATATTTTTACTATCCCCAGGGGGCGACTTATTTGGCGCCGCGAGGTACATAGGGTCCCCTTAAGTAACGAAGTTACTTTATTCATCTTTACTTTATATTAATAAAATATCATGTTTAAGTCTTTACAAAATCATGACGAATGTTTACATAAAATTGCAATCCGATGGTAAAATGCAAATCTTTTGCCGCATTGTATTGGAAATCGAATATAGAATTATGTTAATTTTTTTTTAATTACCTGAGCTATCGGCTGAAGCTCTACACCATTACGTATGTGACGAATCACCATTTTCTTTGCACTGAGATGAGCGTGAAGTGTGGCATGGGTCACTGTAATTCCTTCTGGTGGGAAAGCCTGTGTATTTTCGTCAAAATTTAAGGAACATTATATAATTGGAACTATTTATCAATAGTAAAATAATTCCCATAATGAATAAGTGACACAATAGTGGTTAATCATTAGTTTACCTTTTGAGTACATTCTGACGAACAAAATGCCATATTTGAGAAGGACGGTGACCGTGGAGGAATTAATTGAAATTGTCCAAATCTTGCATGCATATCAATGCTGCCCATGTCATTTTCTCTTAACTGATCCGTAATAAAAAGTCGTAAACCACTGGAGTCTTCAACTGAAAAATTAAAATACAATTTTCCTAAAGTGATTCTCTATTGAATACAAATATATTTCATGGGAAGTAGTAGGATTGACGCAGATAACTTAATTCTCACGCCATGAGTTTTAAAATGTAATCTGATTATGCATTTATTAGATAAGGATAATATGTGAGATAGTTACACGTAAGTTTCTTAGGGTTGTCATAATGTATCTCCAGCATGAAATATGTGGCTCCGCTGTGTTGTTCACCTAGTGGTATGCCTTCAGTTTTGTTTAACATCAAACCTAACAAAAAAGCCAGTATCATTGTGTTTAATTCTTTGCCAAGTTATCTAACACTTATATTATGTTATTTGTATTGGCCGTTAATTTTAATGCAAAACCAGAAATCGAAATGTATACCTTCACCTCCAGCAACCCACTGTCAAAACAAAAAATACAATATGTTAAATTGCCATCAAAATAATGCATTCATACTATATATTACAGTACAATTAAAATGCATGAAATAACCATATACAATGAAACATACCACAAAAGGAACAGTAATGCAGTATTCCGACCATTCTGGAGAAAAGAAGATAATTACACCATATTAAAAAATGCTCATTGTTGTGATGAGTCTTCAAAACACCCAATTAAATATTTGTTACTTTTTCCTACGACATTGACTATAATTATTTTTAATTGGTTAATTAAAACTTTTAATTTGTGACTTTTAAGTGATGAAACTTTCAAATCATTATTAATAGAAAGTGCATTGCATGTAAAACGTAAATTAAGAATAACTTTGTTGTGGGTGTGTGAAAAAACTCATTAGGACTAAAAAGAATAATTATAATTCATTACCTGGTGGCATATTTTTGGTGTAGCATTCACCACCTGGATGAGAAAGATATTTATCAAAAATATTAGCACTCGGTCCATGTGATGGGGCAACGGAGCACTCAAATAAATTGATGTGATGAACACTCTTTCTGTTCGGCTCCCCTTCAATCAATGGACGAAACTGTGAAATAATGATACAAAACCAATCAGCTAAGAAAAAATATTAACTTGGCTTCTATCAAATACATTTTGGTATTCCCAATGAAACTCTTCACGTGAACGACTAAAGTTGCACAAAAATTATTTTCCACTTGAATCCAGAATTGCTTCCATGATAAGACAAGCATACTATAAGTATTCGGCATATTGCAGGAATATTTCTGCGTGTAAATATATCAAAATTGATTGAAACTTTATTAAGTAACTTTAGCTGCTTTGTAAAAATTGTGTGTCTATGACGTATCTGTGTTCGTCCGTCCGTAACCACCATAACTCACGAGAGGATTAACACTTAAATCGTTCAAATTTCTCAACGTGATCTCTGGATTAAACAAAGGTCTAGCTCAAAAATGGAATCAATTTGTGACATTCACATTTTAGCAGTAGAAGCGGAAACTACATCAATCAGACTTGCTCTCTCTCTATCAGTCATGGCGATATCTCCCCCACGATTTAACTTAATTTGTTCAAACTTTGTCCAAACAGTTGACAAAAGCAATTGAGGATTCATTCGTCAACAACAAAAGGCAACTCTTGTTACAACAACAATTATTGACAAATCAGGTGACAACTGTAGACAACTTTTCGGTAACATAATACATAAATGTGTATCTTACGCTACTTTATTACATCCGTTTTTCAACGGTTTATTAAAATCTTTAAAATACTTACTCCGATAATTTGATGTTTCCTTGGTGTGGGCGGCACTTTAATGATTTTACAATAGTAAAATGTATCTTCACTGGGAACTTGAACTCTATTCATTCTTATATCCCAATTTTTCACGCTGGTATCAGGAAAAAATTCATCGTCCGGGAATCTAGACAAATGTGTATGCATCTTTAGGAAAACACTGCGACCCCCTCTGAAATCAGGTCCATGGTAGGCAGGCTGAAACTCTTTATTGAACCCAGTCGTTGGATCATATTCGCCGTAAGCCCAAATCAATTTAACAGTATCTTCCTATAATAGTGATATCATTAGAACTGCCACATTATTGCTTAAAATCAAAATATTTCGATACAAATGTCTTCCCAATTAAATGTAGGTAAAGGTATTCTAATTCTGTAGAACTTGCCGTTATCTCGTAATCATGTTTTGTGTCACAAGTGTTCCAAGGTCTTCGGAATCTTATTGTTGTTCTACTGTCCGTCTGGTAAGCTCCTAACAATTCATAATTGTTTGTGTCATCCTCCAGGGGCACGGAATTACCAACTGCATATAAATCCTGGAAAATATTTTAGTCGTTTATTTTTATCATATTTATTTACCATTACTTAAGAAAACATAAATAGCAACATTATGAAGAAATGAAACATACTATACTGCAACTCATAATATTATAAACTCTGTAAACTGAAACTGAAACGCAAAAAGACAAACATATAATATTATAAACTATGTAAACTGAAACTGTAACAGAAAAAGCCAAACATAAATCCTGTAACACATTAGTAACATGAAATCAGAAAATGGTGTATAATTGATTGAATTACTCGAAATTATGATATGATATGATGTTATAGCATTAATATTGGAAATTGTAAGAATATTTGAAATTGTAAAACATTTGAAATTGTAGGAACATTTGAAATTGTAAGAACATTTGAAATTGTAAGAACATTTGAAAATTGTAATCGATTATGTTGAACGGGCGAGACCCAAGTTCAATAAAACCTATACATACATACATACATACATACATACATTTATTTACCATTAGATTAAAGTTTTTTTTACTACTGGCGCATTTTTTAACAATTTTTTTAAATTTCATAGTAGATTCAATTACATTTTTTCAATTTCATATAAGATTCAATTATTTTTTTTTAAATTTTCTAATAGATAGATACAATAATTTTAATTTACTTTGAAATGTGTGCTTCCATCTGAATCAACCCACCCCATGAAAATGTCACTTCCTTTCATGGCACCATTTGGTGAAAATCCAATTGCGACGTAGCCTTTCGTCGGTGCACTTATTTCCATCAACAACCACTCCGAATCGTCATGGTTCCATTTCACATGGAATTCACTTCCAAGATCTAACTCACGAGTCCACTTTATGTTCTCTTCAGTTTTGTATGAAATTGTTTCACAATTAATAAATGAATTACAGGTAAATATCACAAGAAGTATTAAAAATCGTAATATTCGATTCATTTTGAAATTTCGGTTTTTAAATAGTACTCCTTCGCTGTAGGAAGGTGAGTAAAATATAAATACTGACTATTCTACAATGTGAAGAATAAATTCATACGAGGTAAAAACACAATGGAACGGAAACTCCAGCAAAAGCTTTTTGGACTTATGACTACGTAAGCGTTAGCAGCCTTGTGAATTGTGAGACCCATGAAAGCTGAAACCTGTTTGTCCCTTGCTAAACAACATGCAAGAACACAACATGACCATGTTATTCCTTTATTTAATAGGATTGCATGTTTTAAGTTTTATTGCCTCCTCTGGAAAATTGTTATTCTAACATTGTGCCAGTATAAGTAGTAGTTAGTACTTGTGTAAATATAAGTTAGGCTATAGCCTATATAAAAATAAAAGACAATACTAAACAACTGCTTCTTGTAAAATACAGACACTGTGAGAGTTATTTCGATACTTTGGAACATGCTTGAGAAAAATTTGCAATGGTAGAACCGAACTACTTAAACAGCAAGTATATGATGACATATATAAATACCAAGAAGTATACGTGGTGTGAACCGTAAAAACATAATAAAATGCATATAATAATAAAACAAAGCCATGTTATGAGACCTAAAGCTCTTTGCACAGTAATGCATAATTTCTGTGAGATTACACCGTGTGAAATAAAAAGTCAATTTATCATAAACAAGCTCATTTTCACTCGCGTGTTAGAACGCTTCTGTTTTATCACATTGAAAGCAGCCCCAGATATGGTTCAGATAAACAAATATATTATATAATATATATTATACTTAATATGGTAATGAGAATAATAATTAATAGCAACTCCGCCTTTATACAAGCCTATAATAAGCATTATTAAATAACAAGGACGTACCAGGAGGGGGGCACTGGTACCCCCCAAATTCCGGAAAAAAGGCAAAAAATGTCTAAAAATAGCGAACAATCGCCAAAAGTTTCGCGTTACGAGCGAATTTAGTGTATTTTTGGCATAATTTAATCTAAATTTGCTATAATTTTTCGACTATTTTGCACTAAATTTATTGTGCATCCCCACCAAGTATAAATTCGGGGTACGCCCTTGTTAAACTATAACCCATGCAATTATGTACTTGTTAGAAAATTTCCATCAGTATTTTTCCTTTTATAATAAATTGCATTCATAATGTTAGCAACAGTATAATCATAAGCGGAGTCCTGCTTATTCTTTTGTTAAAGTAGAAGTAATTTTTTTATATTAATCAGAATAAACAGTGCCAAACCCTAAGTTAGTTGACAAAATTAATTTTGAAGCCAATTAAATTTAAATATCGGTGTGCCTCTTTGAAAGACAAACACTGTGTTTATTGCTAGCCCTACATAAATTACTTGTACCTATGCATCATTATGCGAGAATGGATAAGGTATTCAGGAATAAAATGATTCTATAATGTTATTCAACTAACAATAATATTGCTGATGGAATATTAATAATTAAATTTAAAAACAACATTACAGAAATAACCAGAAATGCCTCGGTTGCAAATTGCCTATAAAACAGTATCAACGAACACGCAGCCTCACTGAGGTTGAAAATAATATTGTCAAGTTTATAATTATGATGAATTTGATGACCCTGTTGTTTAAGATATAGATAATAAAATATTATTACTACTTGTGTGATAGTGAGTAGTTCCAGAAAGTGTGAATGGAAGGGAAAAATAGAAGTAAGCGAAATGCAACAAGTGGGAGCTATGCGATTAAACGGAGGCAAAACGAGATTGGCGACCGCATAGTAGAATATTGCATGATATCATATTATATTTATACACATGTATCTAATGGGAAATGTAAAACTTGTTCCAGAAGCTTTCATGATGTCTTATTTAACGCATAAAAATTATAGTGCTGTCACATTTTGCTACTTGTGTTGTGTGACATCTCATTGTGATTCATATAACTAACTATAGTAAGTCATTCTCCAACTAGGTGTGACTGTAGGACAATTTATCACATCGAAAATAACATTAAGTACTAAGTATTGTAAGTATCATGAACATCGGTCTCTAAAATTGTTTTCCCATTACATTTACATGCAGCTACTCATATTTTTATGGCGAACAAACTCCTTCACATCATAGGTCTGTTGATATGTTTGCAGATAACATATTTTATATATTTATTCTGGTCGTATACGATTTATAATTCAAATTTTACTATTTACTCATTGATTTATTAACGAACAAATTTACAACACTGTCATAGATTTTGCATGTTACAGAAATAAATGTATTTCGTAGCTTGTGGCTTGGACCGTTACTGCTCCATGAAATAAGGTGCTTTTTGAACGCAGCAATTGTAAAAATGCAAATGAAACAAATTAAGAGTAAATACAATTTTTTGTCTGAATACTGAAAAATGCTGCTAATTATTAATCTGTAATTAATGTAGTATTTGAAAAATTTGAATATCTAAATAGATTGCCACGATAAAGTCTGTTACTGACAGTCTATTACATTAACGTTTTTTTACAACTCACATATTATATCAGTTATCCCTGCAATATATAAACTCAGCATATACCAAACCAACATTACCATTTAACTACATCATTATCCATTTGCTGTTAATCATTTGTTTTTACAGCCACAAGGATTTATTCGGTGTACTTCTGCTTTTATTCTGAATGTGGTTTTTTACGTCGTTCAATTTTCCCTATTATACCAACAACAAAAAATGCACATATATAAATTTATGGTCTTGTTACAAACAGTCCAGACTGCTTTAGTGCTAATTACCTTGCACATTCAGTTGAGGAACTGATACACGAATAAAAATTTTAGAGACTAGTTGAAAACAAGTAAACCACAGAAGGAAACCCTTACAGTAAACAACGAAAACAACGTAAGAAACTGTAATATCTACAACTACAACAATATTACTTGATTACTTGTATACTTCTACATTAAAAAATTATTCTCATTTATCATTTTCATTTTAAATTTGTCTTTCAGCAGTGTCAAACTACGACACTTGTCCATTAATAAATTGTAAATGACGTTTATATTTGTTTAAAAGTATTTTAAAAATGTTGGACTTTGATACGATGTTGGTTCACGTGGGGGAATTCGGTCGTTATCAAAAATTATTGTTCATTTTCCAAGCTCCGTTTGTAATCTTTTTGACATTCCTTGCCGTAGGACCATTATTCATGCAAATCTTCCCTCCTCAATTCTATTGTGAGGATCGATTCAATTGTTCTGAACTGCGGCATCTTACTCCTGGACAAAAGTACACAAAAAGCAAATATCTAATCATTTAATATAACCATTTCTTAACAGATAAATAATTAATATTTTTTCTTCTTTCATTTATTCATAGGCAGAATTTATCGTTTCCTTACACACAAGGAAGCCTAGACGCCTGTTTCATTACAGACCTAAATAGTTCGTTCCTCCAAGAGATAAGTCAAGGCCAAAGAAGAGCTGACAAGTAATTATAACATAAAATATGTAACTGTCCACTGCAAATAAATTCTTTTCACATTGCAGTCAGCATTCATCAACACTTTCCAATTGTTTCTAAAGTATCAAAATCCATAATCGTTGTTTTATTTCAGCGAATTGTGCAAACAAGTACCCGCCAGTGGCAAAAGTCGATCTACTCAACCTTGTTTTCATGTCTACAATGGAAACCTTTGGTGTCAGGCCCAACCTGACGACCCTGCCGGTTGTAAAAATTACAAGGATACAAATAATGGAAACTCCAATTCTGCTCCCAACAACAACGACCGTTATTTTCCCCAGTATGGTGGTCGTAATACGGGAGTGGTTGGAGGAAAAAGAGTTAGTAGATACTCAAATGAAGCATCGAATAAAAAAGTAACATACCAAAAATTAGCAACTGGCTACAACGACAAAAATTGGGACAACGGTGGTAATGGTTGGGGAAATAGCAATAGTGGCGCAACTGTAACTGTAAGGCCTGGTTTTATTCAACCTGCTGGAAATCCAGGAAAAACTCAAAAAGTTGAATCGCACGAAAGGAATTCGGGACGAAACAGTCCTGGAAGTAACCAAAACAAGGGGAATGAAAAAAGTAAAGAAAAACCGGATGCCCAGTCCCTGTGGCATAATAATTGTGACAAGACGCTACTGTCACAGATTTACATTAGAAATACTACGAGACTGGCTCTGGAGAATGTTGCAATGTCAGTTAAAGGCAGACAAAGTACACCTGCAAAGTAATTATAATACTTAAATTCATTGGAAAAATCTCTTTGCCATTATATCAATCATTGCTGATTATCAATTATGAAAAATAAACGTTTTAGAATGATATATGTAATTTAGGATAATAATATGAATTTTGTTTCTAGAACATACACTCGGCGGGACGGGAGTCAGAAGATGTGCCGGAATATCGGATGGGAAAGAATGACACCCGGAAACGCTGCTAGATATTACCCAACCATCATCACAGAGGTTTGTAAATACAAAACCGTTTTACAAATTAAAAATTACTAGAAAAGGATAAATTGCGGACCAGGCACAAAAATACTTAATTATATGTTGTTTTTCACGATTAATTCACAAATAGGGAAATTGGTGGTGTAATTTTGAAAGAATAACTGTAATATCCCAAGCAATTTTCTTTCTTGGTTCCATAGTAGGAGCAATTCTCTTCGGCTGGTCAGCTGATAAGTAAGTTTATATTTACATTTTTATTTTACAAAAGTTGTGAATAAGAACTTGTGAAATTACTATGACTATGATATTCTGAATTAAGAAGCAATACAAATTGGATTTTTTTTAGGTGGGGCCGTGTTCCAACGTTGGTTATTGCCAATCTTGTTGGAGCCGTTGGAGGGGCTCTGAGTGTGACGACAACCAATTTTTGGCTATACAGTTTCTTCAGGTTTATTACGGGAATGAGTTTTGACAATAGTTTCACCATGATATACATTCTAGGTAAGAAAAACTTTTTGTGAATCAATAATTTAAAATAGTTTCCAACATTGGGGGCAGATATTAAATTTTGAATTTTATAATTGGTTTACTTTTTAGTTTTGGAATTTTGTGGTCCGACTTACAGAACATTTGTAGCCAATTTAAGGTAAAATGTAATATTTCATTTTACTATATAATTATTAAACAATACATCTCACATGACTTTTATTTTTTTAGTATTGCTATATTTTATACTCTCGGAGCGGTCATGCTTCCTTGGCTTGCATTGTACTTGGGCAATTGGCGAACTTATGGATTAGTGATTTCTTTGCCGATGCTTATAGGACTCGTTGCTCTTTTCATTGTTCCTGAGAGCGCCAGGTTAAATTTAGCGTAATTTTCCGATTCATGTTGTTGTTACTGAGGTATAAGATAATTATTCTGCAAGTAGGTGGTTACTATCCAAGGGAAAAATTCATCAGGCAACTAATATTTTGAGACGCTTTGCCCGATTCAATGGAAAACAAGTGGACGAACGTATTTTTGTTGAGTTTGAAGTGAGTTATTCCTAATATTATCGAATTTATTTCGTTAAATCGCATAGTATAAATTGAGAATTGAATTTCTGTTACACTTCTTATATATTTCAGGAAAGTGCACAAAATCTTTACAATCAGGTATCGCTAGAAGCTGAGGATGCCTCATTGATTGAAGCATTCAAAACACCTCGCCTTAGAAAGACGTTCATCCTGTTGATCTTAATTTGGTAATAACTAAAAATTGGAAGAATACAGTTTATTTGAAGGATACAATAATTCAATATCAATTTAAATTTAAAGCAATCAACCGACGAATATCTTTTTCATCAATTAACTAGTCATTTATTGGGTACAATGTAAATCAAAACGCTTAATTATTACTCTCCGAATTAGCTTACTCTCGTTCACCCATCAGGGTTTCCTTCATTTTAATGTAATGGTACAATGAACTTGAAAATTGATGAACAAAAATACTGAAAATACTTCTTTTTTGTTATTTTAGGTCAAGTATAGCTCTGGTGTTTGATGGCCACAGCCGTAACATCCTCAATCTTGCAAACGAACGATGGAATATCTATTGGTTGTTTACCATAGCTTCCTTAACCGGATTTCCAGCGATAATTCTTTTAATTCTGACCCTGGACAGATTCGGAAGGCGATGGCTGGCATTTGGTTCTATGATGCTGTCGGGTGTCTGCAGTTTTATTGCGGCAACGGTTCCTAGAGATATGTGGGCAGCATCTTTCACCATGGCAATATTTAGTCGGTTTTGGGTGAATATGTCTTTAAACATTGGACTACAATATGCTTCAGAATTGCTTCCGACTGTGATCAGAGCCCAAGGTGTTAATGTTATCCACATCATGGGATATGTCGCTTCAATCGCGTCACCTTTCATTGCTGGAATTGTAAGATTTTTGTATTTTTTTCGGTTCATAATAAAAATATTTTTTGTCCAAATGTGATTAATTTTGCATTATGAAGGGGCGTACCCAACCTGTGCTAAGCCTTTTATTTCTTGGAGCGATTGCTATTTTTGGAGGAATTTTATCATTGTTTCTACCAGAGACTTTGGGTGAGGATTTACCTAATGACTTAGAAGAGGCGGAAGCGTTTGGAAAAAAACAAAGTTTCTGGAATTGTCCAATTTGTGCGAAGTAAGTAAATATTTTTTTTTTGAAACTCTTGATTTGATATTTTCTACTATCATTGGCAAACATTGCAAAATGTTTTGTAATAGTTGGACATTTATTTTGAGTATTGATTATCATTATTCATATCTAATAGGCCAAAACGGGCGGAGGAAGAAATTTTTGTGGCCGTTCCTGAGACGGTACGATTACGCAATTCCCTTTTCCGTGCGTCCACTCGAGGAGAAAGCTGTTCCAGTCTGTTTTCTAGTGGAAGCAGTAATGCAAGTCTACATTCTTCAATAGGCTTGAATCCTTTACCCAATGATACTACTCAACTAGTTACAAGAAGAGTTAAACGTTGATCATAAAAGAACTAAGAAATGTGATTGATGACAACACAAAATAGGAATGCAATTAATGAAGAAAATCAAAAGAATCATTCTCAAATTGAACGTGTTTTAAAATAATGTGTAAGTTATATCTACAGAATATGCAATAAGACAATTCACACACACATCAGTTTATTTGGGTTTGTTACGCTAAAATTGTATTTATTTTCCTCGTCCTTATTGATTTCGAATATTATTAGACTTATTTATAAAGAATAAAATAAAACTAAATTTATAAATAACTAATGGTAGTGTGTGTTAGACATTCATAAATGCACAAAGAGCAAAATTGACATTATAATATAATTAATATACGGTAAGGCGATTAATCTTAGTTTTCAATGTATTTTTAATTTTATCAGTCAAATCTATATAATTTTGAGACTTCATCTGAAATTCATTTTGGTGTTTTGCATATATCCTCACAATATCTGGCGTCCGCCTCTATTCTTTCAAGATTTAAGCATGTACCAAACTTTAAATTATCAATGTTTCAGTAATAATATATTTATTAGACTCGTTTCATTCATTCATTACTCTGCCCCTAACCATTTGAATTCTTTGATGGTTAATTAACAATAAAATTCTTTCACGACACCTAGTCAAGCAATGCAGCAAACAATAGCCAAATGTTATAAACATCTGTATTACCTCCCTATAATATTTCACGTACATTTCCAATAAAAATGCAAGCCAACCACCGAAGTTCGCTACAAAAAGAATTACAAATACGCTGTAAATTCTGACACAAAACTTCATGACTATTGGTTGCCTTCCTAAATATTCTAGCCTATCCGCATGTTCAACATGCTTGGCAACATCTGTATTGGAAAACCTGTTCATTAACTGACTTTTTGATATTCCTGAACGGATTAACGCACTAAATCCCTTCTCAAGAATATTTTTAAAGCGATTTGTAATAACCCAGTACTCTCTGTATGATAAGAATGGATCAAGTATCAATGGACAATGCAATCTTGCTAGCTGTAGTGTAGCATAATGGTCATCTCTAATGTCCATATAAATTTTCTGCGAGTGGTAATATTCAAATTTTTTGGCTACATTTCCACGAAATTTGGTATCTTCTAATTTGGTAAAATCTGAAATATTACTAGTGAGATTGTACTTTACAAACAAATTGTTGTACACATGGTGACCAGGCTGTAATTTATAAGCGGCAGAATCACTATGAAGATATTTATATTCAGCATGAATTAGTTCTTCAAACTTTTCGAAAGGCAACTCTTCCAACGGTGCGGTTGACTCGGCCTGGACGAAACATTCATAAACCACGGAAAAAAGCCACCCACAAAAAGCCAATAGTAAAATTAATTTTCTGGAAATAGGAGTATGATCCTGACGAAACACCAAAGCAATGGGTGTTAGCCAAGAAAGAGTATGCTTTGTTTTGTGAACTCTTTTGACTTTGAGAATATACAAATAAACAAAAATTGTGATCACAAAATATGAAATACCAATAAAAGTCCAAGAATAGCTGTCAAAACCAATATTGACCCAATCTTCAAAAACAGAGGAAGCTTTGGTTTTTCTGAGACAATAATATATATGCCTTGAACCGTAGCGTGAGAGAACTACTGAAGAATAAAATAATTCGGTACTTTCGTTAATGAAATAATTTAAATAGATTTGGTTGCGAAAATCATTGTCTGAAGCTGTATAAACTGGGGTGAAATTATACCATTGGGATAATATTCTCACGTGGGCGTGAATGTCTGAACATTTTTTCCGCCTTTTGCGATACTGTTCATAAACCGAAACACTGCATTTTTTCTTGGAAAAATAAGTCTTATGCATGCTAACATAATACTCGTCATCTTCCAAATTGATTTTTTTCAATTTCCAAATTAACTCCCAGTGAAGTGGATTTAATTTATTTTTGTTAAGTTTAACAAGATTGTCGCTGGTTGAGGATCTCACGTATATTTTCATTGGTCGTTCTTTGTAGGCCAAGATATTTACAATTTTTGCGTTAAAATATTTGATTTGCCAAATAATATCGTGTTTCCAGTTTTGCCAATTGTTTGACTTTAGTAGTTGAGAGAAAATTATAATGAAATAACTTCCGTCTCTTGAACCTCTAAAACTTCTCATGCTGTTGTAAATATCAGCTAAGCTACTTGGGTCGAAAATAATATTTACGTCACAAAATTCTTTACTTATCGTGGTTTGGTTTTTGTTTGCTTTCTTTAACAATTTTTTCGTATTTGAGTATGAAGAGATAGTCCATGGTTGATAATATTGATTCATTTTCAAAAATGGCCCCAACAAATCCGAAGTTTGTTCAGTTGTTAGAAGAAAATCGCATTTGTGAAAATGTCTTAATTCAATCGGGAAAATCGATTCATGGAATTTATATTCCTCACACAGTAGTAGTAAAATAAAAATCTTAAAAAACGTAATCTCGTGAATATGTTTCATTCTTTGTCAGTTTTCTTTGTCAAATTTCTACTAAACTAATTTATAATAAATTGCTGCAGTGCGCAATGTTTTCAAACATTATTTTATAAGTATATTCTGAACTTTTTAGAGCAGTTTTCTTTTATAATGTGACAAAACATATACTTTACAATTATATTTTCTATTTTTTCTATTAGATAAAGCTGATTCAAAAATTTATTCTTTACAGATATAGACATCTTAGTGCAGAATAATAAAATATAGACTCCCACAACAGAACCAACAGTTTTTTATGTAAAGCTTGTAAAAAACCATGAATGCGATAATATGCTTCGATGATTGTAACCTAATATAATACAATGAGAAATATAGTTTTGTTTGAATTTTAATGTTTACTTTCTCCATGCGTGCAGGCTGGGTTCCACAAAATTCAGAGAATAATTAATTATGTAAGAAATATTTAACGTTGTGTCCTTACTCCTTACAGTTGTCACGTAAAGTATCCAGGCGCGTAACTAGGATTGCCATTTTGGGAGGTCACAGGGACATCTTAACGTTATAAACCGAAAATCTAGCAAAACTCGAGCAAAATATATGTTGAAATCGACCAGCAAAAATTTAATAATTATTGTCATTTTGTAGCCAACTTTCACACTTCTGACCTGTTTTTTGAAAATTTCAATAATATCTAATACAGGTTACGAAAATTTCCGAGAGGCAGTGCCCGGGTACCCCATGACCACCTTCTAGATACGCCCTTGAATTACAAGGACAATGTAGATATTAACTGCCTATATAGTATCTTTATATTGATAGTGGTACTTTTTTCTTATGAAAAATAAACCCTTCTTCATTAATTATAACCACAGAAGGACATCAATTTTTCTTCGTCACACTTGCTTTAACATAGGATTTTGAGTGAAATGAAGTTATACTATTTCCATATTCGTTTCTCTTTTCTCTGTACAATATAGTTGTACAATGTAAAGAATATTGTAGCACATACTTTTTCTAATATTCTAAGACTCAACCCAATCATTTTTCTTCCCTATATTCTCAGAAAATGTTTTACGCTAATTATTTATTACTTCTAGTTTCAATCCTATTATCTTTTTATGGAACAAATTATATGAGATATAATATATGATAGGATAACGATATACTTAGCTTCAACAGAATTCAATAGAACTTGTAAAATTATACATAACATTTACATAGCATGACAAAAATAGTTTTTCACTTATGATCAGTTGTCTTACACTATAATATCTGTACTTATAGGAAAGACTGTTATTATTATACTACTTTCATGGTAGCTTTGGCAATGAACAGTCTGTGTAACCGATGAGATGTAGACACATTATGTCGAATATTAACATAAAACATATTTTAATACTTAAGAATACATATATGAGAAAAGTTTTTGATGTTTTAAACGTCAGAGTAGACATACAGAATAATAATATTCGCATAAGGTTTGCAGATTCTATTATGATATCAACAATGCCGTTAATGTTCCAGCTAGAGAGTGGCGGTGGCAGCTTAAGCATAATCATCTGTGGAAGAAGTGCCCAATGATGCCAAGCATCGTATCTATGGATGTCAATACAACTTGCTCAAAGCCCAAAAGTCAAACGCCTCTGTGAGCAAAAAGTTCGAAACTCACACCATTTATTTGCCGGACACAAAGACATTAAGATTAAGTTAAATCGTCGAAACACTCGTATCAGAAACCTCAAAAATATACAATATGTACGAAGAGTTATGGAAATTATTTTTGTTGTGCTATGCTAATAATATAAATAATTCACAAACCGTCCCTACTGAGGCGACATACCTTATAAATAAAATTATTATTAGTATAGAGCTACAGGAGCGATGAATACACAACCTGATAACTTTAAACTTTGTATTCCTGTGCCAAGTGACAACTCGTGTATACGACTGGGGTATTTGAAATGACCCCCCCCCCTATTGTTTCGATGTATTTATATACTGGAACTTAATTATGTTTGTGTATGAACGGAGTGCGGACTGTGTCCTGATATAACGCTTTGAGTGAATGTGCGATGTGAGGGGATTTGGTTAGAGAATTGAGAAGTGACACGGCAAGAGTGTTGGATGTTTTATTTCAGCTACCTACGATTCGGGGTTACCTGGTTGGATGTATGACTGAGAGAGAGAATTGCTAACTACTTAAGAATAAGAATAACTAACTGCTAGGATGTTCAGTCTTCATAGTATCAAGCATGAACACCAGACTTATTAGGTAGCGGAGTTACCTTATGCAATGACCAAGCTGTCCGCCTGTCCATCCATCTGTCTGTGTGTCCTTCACCATGATAACTTGAGAACGGTTTGAGATATTTTGTTCAAATTTAATACACATACTAGTGAGGACATATTATGTGAGGCTAACTAAGTTGGAAGATGGGGTCAATCGGTCAACTACTTCAGGACCTTTCACCTTTTAAAGTAACTACTTTAATAAAACATCATTAAAAATTCAGTGAATTCTGAGCACTGCTAGATGAATTCTTATTTTGTTGAAAGCAAATAAAGTAAAAGCCGCCAAATTTTGAATTGGGAGACGGTCAATGATAAGTATTTCCAGCAACTATAATTGATATTTTTAAATAAATGTAAATTGAGTAGAATTTCTAACACGGCAGTTGATGTCACAGTTAAGGCCACTGTGTCATAGTTCACTGCGCAATGTCTCTGTTTACTCCGCTACTTGATTGGACCGTTACAAATGGTTTATTATAAAGATTTTTTTTATTAATACGTTACGGATACATATATAAGTGTTCGAAATAACCGATTATCATGTGTAAGTAGAAATTATATTGTTGGGAAGAGCAGCATAATTAGAATTGCTGTTTTGTCATGTTAGACAGAAAAATACTGCTGATGTAAATGGCTACTAATGACGAGTTAATAAAAAAGAACTTTGAACTTATAACCAAGTAATATATTTTAATTAACAAAAATTCGTATGAGATTCACTCCATTTATATAGCATAAGAAATATAGTAATTCACTATTATATATTATTAATGTACAAAGCAATTTTATGACCCGCGCTATACTTTAAGGGGAGCAATCTTAAACCGGCTTGTTTCGGTAAGCACTTAAACATATTTGGTTACATTTTGTAGGCCAATATATAAACCAACAATGTATTGTAGTTGTATGATGTTTTAATAATACTACTCAGAAAAAAATTACGCATTGAATTAGATGTGCACAAATTTGTAGGTTATTTTATTAGGTATTTATTCCTTTAATAACAAACTAAACAATTGATTAATGAATATTAGATATATTTTTATTATACACAATTTACGAGAAAGAGGTTTTATTCAAGTTTGAGCAAATCTATCACATTAACACATTATTTCCATTTAAGCACGGTTTCAAAAATCAAAAACCTACTTGGGTGGATTTTTACCCATTTGGATTACTACCCAAAACTCCTCCAAAACACCCACACCCAAGGAAATTGGGTATTTCGTTTCCTGAATCAAATGTGTTTAATATATCATATATCCTTGTCGAGATATTGTGCTATGAAATTAGCATATTATTAACATTTCATTCTGCAACTTGGTGTTCGATATGCAAGACAATCACTTTATCAGATTTTGTGAAAAAAATTATTTTAACACAGCCGAAACAGCAATAAATAAGACAAGCTCCAATTTTTCTTCTTACTTTTACCATCCCAATCAATATGACTCGATAATTGCACGTGCAGAATTCGACTACAAATACAACCCAGCAACCAAAAAGCATCACACAGAGAATTACAAATATACTGTACATTCTTACAGCTATCTTCATCGCCATTGGTTGTCTTTCTAAAAAGTCTGAGCGATCTGCATACTCAAACTGTCTGGCAATTTTCTTTATTTGGATTCCGTTCAAAAATAAACTGTTAGATAATCCCGAATGTATCAGCGCAGTAAATCCATTTTTCAATATATTTTGGAACCTATTGGATGAACGCCAATAATCTGTTGAGGAGGCATATGGTTTAGGTATCAGTGAGCATTTTAATCTTTTATAAGGATACGTATCGTAAAAAGTATCTCTGATGTCCATGAAAACTCTATGTGAGTGGTAGTATTCAAATTCGTGGGAAATGTCAGAAAATGAAAAGTTTCGTACTTCGACAAACCTATTAACATTTTCTGAGAGGTTGTACTTTACGAACAAATCCTCGTAAAATCGTTCACCACGTTCCAATTTATGAGAAGATTTTGTTTTAGAAAGAAATTTATATCCTTCATGAATGAGTTCAGTAAAGTTTTCAAACGGCAACTCTTCTAATGGTGCTGCACTTTCTGCCTTGACAAAACATTCATAAACCACGGACAAAATCCACGCACAGAAAGCTAATAGTAAAATTAACTTTCTGGAAATAGGAGTATGATCCTGACGGAAAACCAAAGCAATATGTGTTAGCCAGGAAAAAGTATGTTTTGTTTTGTGAATTCTTTTGACTTTCAGGATATACAAATACAAAAATGTTATGACCACAAAATATGAAATGTAAATTAAAATCCACGAATTACTGTCAAAGCCGATCTTCATCCAATCTTCATAGTCTGAAGAAACTTTTGGCTTCTTGAAACAGTAGTATACGTGATGTTTACTGTGACGGGACAAGACAAGGGAAGAATGAAACAAAAGCGATTCGATATAATCGATAGTTGTAAAGTCTATTTCATTACGGGTTTCATTATTTTCCAATGTATTAACCGCGGTAAAATTATACCAGTCGGTCAATATGTGCATGTAGCCTTGAGTAAAATGGCATCTCCCATTTCTTGTATTAATATTGTACTGTTCATAAATCGAAACAGTGCAGTTTCTCTTCGGAAAATTGGTTTTGTGCACACTAACATAAATGTCAATCTCATTCAAATTTATTTTCTTCGGTTTCCAATTGAACTCCCAGTCAAGAGAACTGAAATGCTCTTTCTTTAATTTAATCAGGTTTTCGCTGGTGGATGACCTCAAATATAATTCCTTTATTGGCCATTCGCCATAAAAAAATATGTGCATAATTTTTGCGTCGAAAAGATCGGTTGACTCTCTAATTTCTCTTTTCAAATCACTCCATTTCATTGAACTCAGCTGATCAGAGTGTATAATAAGGAAATAGCTATGGTCTCTTGAACCTCTGAAGCTTCTCATTGTATTATAAATGTATTTAAATTTTTTGGGATTCAGTATTATATTTATGTCACAAATTTCTTTACTTATCGTTATTTGGTCTCTGTTTTCCTTCGATATCAATTTCGTGTACGAATATGAATAGATAGTCCATGGCTGAGAATAATCTTGATTTAAATACAAAAATGTTTCCAATATTTCTGCATCTTGTTTAGTAGTTAGACGAAAATCACAATTTGTGAAATGCTTCCATTTGATGGGGTACGAAAGTTTACTCGGTTCGAAAGCTTTGTTTGGATGATATAATATAGAGATAAAAATAAAAAGCGCTAAAAACGTAATTGTTTTGGTTTGAAACATTTTTTCTATGTACCTATTTAATACTTACAATTATTTAAATGTTATTATATATACTTATACGTGTTTGTTAAGTAATTGTTCTGAGTATAGTCAAGTCCGTAAGTAAACAGGATTCGATTTCATGGGAGAAACGCAAAAATTTGATAAAGTTATTGGCCAATAAAATACTTGGCGTTATTTTAAGGCAAATCAAGGAATACGATACTAGGTTAGACATTTTAATTAACTGATGGTACTTAAATTAAATTGATTAAATTTTGGTATAATTGTAACAGTTTATTTGTAATATGTATCCATATTTGCTTATAATAAATGGTATCTGGCGTAAGCTGCAAAATTAGGAGGGAATGGACAATTACCTCGTTCCCAACACGTGTTCTGATATTTGCAAAATTGTATTATGCCTTTGAGTTCTCAATTTATAATGTCGCTAACCTATATAAACGTGACATGAACTGTGGATGTTTGTCAGTTTTAACCGAGTAAGTGCTATCTACATTCAATCTAATGTTCGAAAAATGTTGCAAGTACTGTCTGTTGCTTATGGATTTTTTATTACAGTATAGTAGATATGCCAATTAAAAAGCAATATATTTTTAGCTCCAGATGTTTTTTAAAAAATGTTCTCTGCAGAGTGCCTCCCTTTTTTACACTGGCCCATAGGAAAGCTTTTAAAATATTACTCATGGACTAGACATGCCAATAAAAATGTTGTGATAAGAAAAAAATTGTTTTGACTTTTAATGTTTATCTTCTCCAAGCGTGCTGGTTCTTTAAGTAAACAACAGAGAATATTGAATTCTTAATACGGTACTATACGTAATTGTCTCCGAAATGACAACGACAGTGTGGCAAATGTCAACTCGGTAATGTTTTGTTAGTATTGACATACGAGGCGCCAGTTCCAGTTTTCGCAAACCCAGCCACATCCATTTACAAGCAAGCCGCCAGCCAGCCGAGACGATGACGATCGAGCTAGACAACTGTGGTGAGGACAGAATCCCAAGTTCTGTGGAAGAAGTGTTTTCTATGATTCCAAGAATCGTATTTGTGGACATTACTGCCACTTGTCCAAACACCAAACGGCGTACGTCATTGCAAGCAAAAAGTTTCGAAGCCCACACTACGTATTTGCGGCAAACAAAGGCATGAGATTAAGTTAAAGCGTTGAAATACTCTTATCACTATAGCCTTAAACATATATAGTATGTACGAAGAATTGTAAGAATATTATTATTTGTTGTGCTATGCTAATAATATAAATATTTCACAAACCGTTCATACAGAGGCGACATACCTCATAAATAAAATTATTAATATTGGTATTAGAGCTATATAGTAGGAGCGATGAATACACAATGTGATAACTTCAAACTTTGTACTCCTGTGCTAAGTGACCCATTCTGTATACGATTGGGGTATTTGAAATACATCACTACTTTTTGTATGTAACGTACGTATTGGAGCTTTTACTTGTTTGTATGTGAGTGGAGTATGAACTCTGTTCTGATAACGTTTTCAGTGAATGTACGATGTATGGGTGTTTGTTTAGGGACTTAGGGAGTGACACGGCTAGAGTGTTGGATGCTTTAGTTCAGTTATCTAGGATTCGGGGTTACCCGGTTGGATGTATGACTGACGAAGTGAGAGAGGCTAACTAACTGCCGAAGATTAAATAACTGCTAGGATGTTACACGAATAAATGTTGTTACATAAATTTACATGAAAAGGTATATCAAATTCTTGCGTTGTCGGCAACTTTACAAAATTGAAAATTGCATAAAATATGGAATTTAATCTGTTCAAACTTTGTGTTCTAGGTGTTTATACGAAGATACAAAGTATGTATTCAGCTTTTCTTTTCAAAATTAAGGCAACTGTATAATTTTGTCATTTTAAAATTAATGAAATCAATAAAATTTTATGAATGCGCCATAGTTTACTGCAGTTGGCAGAAAAAATAAGTAGTAAAGAAACACTTACCTTTTGTAAGTGATAGTGATAAAACCGACAATTGAATTAAATCTACTAAATAGTACAAATCTGGCTCGTTTTACAAGGGATCACTATGATTCTTATTTCAGATTTGACAGCAATCAGAAGCTGTCACATTAAACGATTCCCATGTATGAAAATGATAGAACGGCATTTATTTATTCCATACTTCATTTACATTAAATGTATTTTTGTAGTGGTTGAAAACTTTTTAAATTTTGTATTTTAATTAGAAATGGTAGAAAATTAGACAATAAGAATTAAGAGAATATAACATATATAATATCCACATACAAAGGTTGAGCAATTCTATTTGGTGTATGTAAAAGTTGTGGATTTCTAAAATATTTGAAAACGTTACAATTAACTATTCATTTGTGTGATACTTCAGATGAGAATTAAGCCCGTTAAAAGATTTGTATCGCTTTTTACAAAAAATACAGCAATATAAGGACTCCTTTATATGTGTTCTTTTCTGATGGGTTATCAAAGCACTTAGGTATCTAAATTCCTTGAAACATTTTTCACACTTGAAAGGCTTTTCGTCAGTGTGAATTCGTATATGATTTGCTAATTCAGTCAAAGTAAAGAAATTTAATTTGCAAAATGAGCAAGCATGCTTTTTTTCTTTAGTATGCAGCCTTATTACGTGAGTTTTTTGGGATTCAATGCTCGTGAAGTTTTTTTCGCAATGTGGACATTGAAATTGTCTGTCGTCTATGTGAATAGTTTCGTGACGCCTCATTTTCCATCTCGCTTTAAAGCCTTTTTCACAGAAAGAACATTTAAAAGGTCGGGCTGTTCCGTGAAAACATTTAATGTGTTCTTTCATATTTGACGACGAATTAAAACCTTTTTGGCACAAGTAACATTTAAATGGTTTTTCGTTTGAGTGAGTTCCGACATGTCTTTTCAGATTTGGTGCATACGCAAATCTTTTCGAACATATTGTACACTTAAAAGGTTTCTCCCGTGTGTGGAATGGAACGTGACGTTTTAAATCCGAGGAAGAACTGAAACTTCGGTTGCACATCGAACAAAAATTAGATTTCACCTTCAGGGGATCAATTTCTTTCAGATGAATTTTTCTCATATGTTTGTTTTTACTCTCGCTTGAGCAAAAACATTTTTCACAAAAATAACACTTGTATGGTTTTCCACCTTTGTGAGTCCGTTCATGACGTTTCAAACCTGTGTTGGTTGTTCATGTTTTTTCACAAATTGAGCAATTGAATTTCCTGGTTGTACTGTGTATATATTTATAGGGCTCGGTTCTCTCAGATAAATTATTAAATCGTTTTTTGTAGAAAGAACAGTGTAACGATTGTTGTGTGGAGTGAATCTTCTTCCGTGCTGCAAGATTTTCATTGGGAAAGAAACGGCATTTGAAAGGCTGCTTTCTTCCGTGCATCCGTACATGAATTTCGTATTCATTAGAAGAAAATAATATTTGGTCACAAGTAGAGCAAATGTAACATTTCTCTTCCTGATGACGGTTTTGAAAATGGAGCTTTAAATTGAAAACGTACATAAAACATTTTTTTGCAAACTGGGCATTTATTTGGCTCAAAAATTTTACATACTTCCTCGTCGACAGTAATGTCAATTTTTGCCCCCACCTCAATAGTTTGTGGCGGTAGTCGACAAATACGCACGAGTAGTTTCCTGTTGAATTGAAAATCCACAGCTTAAATTCATCCTTGGAGATTTTGTACATGTTTACGGAAAAAAATAATTATCAACTAATTAAAAATTTTCAAAAATAATTCAATTATGAAATTAATTAAGATACCTTGCACCCTTTTTCATTAGCCGCTTTTACTGCGAAATATTTTGAATGATAATCTACTTTTTGTCTGACCAAGCTCAAGGCGAAATTTTGGTTTTACTGTTTCAGTATCTTTTATAAAGTAAACTCATGGATGGACGTGTTCTGTTGCTCGTGAAACCGCTGGTTGTAAAGTGAGCGGAGATAAAAATATGTACCCTTTATAATGTAGATAGATACATTGCTTATGTTTGCCTTTGAATGCCGGTTTATATTTTCGACAAACATTCTGTTTTCTGCACACTATAAGCTGAAAGGTGCCTAAACTTTAAAGGTAATATCAAAAGCAGGGGAAGAATATAAAATGTTATACAATGAAATAGGGCAACCTTACAAGCTTTCATAAAATACTGATTCTATCGGCTTCATATCATTTTACCACATAGAATATGTATATCACTATACCATTTTATGTCATAGTACAAAAGAGTATACAAACTTCATTCGCAGGTAGTAGAGGACGACAAACGACATGGTCGAGTTTCCATTCAGTGAATATTTTGTCCCTTCTCCCTTCATCCTGTACCCTACATAAATTACTCTGCCTTTCTTTTGTAATTTTGCCTTGTATTCTTTCCTATGTATAGCAAGGAGCCTTTAATAATATTCTTGGGATTGGAGCAAATAACATGTGAATAATATTGCTTTCATTATAATAATAAACAATTCAAACATAATGTAAAAAAGTAGCGCAAGAATACTGTAATATTATTAACTAAGTCACCAAAGGGTTGTGAAATAAGTTAGCACTACCA
>JABASD010002866.1:0-23382 GCA_019776165.1 Pogonognathellus flavescens
TACAACCACATCTTTCATCAGACATTTTGCATTTACCTGACACGGATAAAATAAGTGCATATTTTCAACGATCATAGACTTAACGATCGAGAACTTTGACATCTGAAACAACCAGACGGTTTCAGGCGTATCTATACATTGGGGATATATCCTTTTGTATTAGAGTTTGAGACCTAAAGTATGGTATGGAGAGGCTGAAGCTAGTGGTTAGCTGTTGATATCATTCTAAGCAGATACGGCTTTGTTTGCATTATTCATAACAAGTTCCAAAAAATATTATTTGTTTATGCAGTACTGGACCATGAAAGTCACATTGTCTGCTTAAAAAACTCTACTTTTAGCTGTTTACTGTGTTTTTAACTCTGTGTATTTTCTACATATTATATAGTATTTGTAATGCTAGCAATGATAAGTAGGGGTACGCAAATAACAATGACTGTCCGCAGCAAATGTTGGCAGCTGAATGTAGATATTATGTGTAGCGACACACACTTTAATATTATAACTCTTTTATTTATGGACGCACTTAATATAATTAGTTCATCGCAAGATGCGTCAATGGTTACTTTTCTGCTTTGTCTTCTAAGGTGAAGACTTGCATCCTCTACGTCAATTTGGAACGCCTAGGTCAATTTTGGACTGCTAGTTCAATTTGGGTCCTCAAATTCAAACTAAATACAGAATTTAAACTGACTAAACAATGAGGGAACTTCTAAAACATCACGCATTTTTGAACTGCGAGGGGAGGAAGGGTATATAGTACGACTGAAAATCGCTTTGGTAGGAACTCTATAGAGGCTCCACGTTAAATTGGCTTATTAAACAAGCTTTAATAATTCTGACGCGACTGCGCAGTGTGGTTAGCCTCACCACATACAAAGAGACCGTTTGTTATGATGTCCCAATATTAGAGTAGATGTTTCGTTACAAGTACACTACTCAAATGCTCCTACTCCTATTACCAAACATTTCTTTACTCCCTGCACATGAAATTCCTTAATTGTGAGGATTTGGAAGGGATCAAAGTCCATTTTTGGGAGTCCGTTTTCGTTTACAAATAGTTTTCAGTCCAATTTAAACTGACTCTAAAGAATTCAAACTGACTGTAAACAATTTAAACCGACTCTGAAGAATTTAAGCTGAATATAAACAATTTAAATTGGCTCTGCAATGAAGGTTTTTAATTAACTGACTCTGGATAATTTAAACTGACTCGAAAGAGTTCAAACTAAGTACAGAATGTAAACGTTCAGTGTCCTCATGATGTATATGGGCCGTTTAGTGTCACTATGATTTCTTTAGGTCGTTTAGTATTCTTGCACCGATGGACCATGGAAGCCACATAGTAGATTAAAGTAGATAAAAAATCCACTTTAAACTTTTTATTCTGTTTTGAACTCTTTGCAATAACACTTACCTATATATTACAGGTGAATGCAAATAAAATGAGTGACCGCTGGAAATATTGCCAACTCAAATGAATATAGTAATGTTGAAATCTCGATCCAACCTTCATTTCATCACGTTTTCTTTTTTATGAAAACCCCAGCAAGGTTAAAGTATTGTGAGCATAATGAATATTTTGCTCTGCATAGCTTATGCTAAGAAGTTGGTTTGGTTACGAGTGGGACAGTCGGTGCGGTATTATAAGTGCATGTATAGTTGTAAGCTAGTTGCAACTCTACATACAATTACAACAGTGCTTGCGTAAGCCGAAGAATGAGCGATTACCTACCTGTGTCCAGCTAAATGATATGCTTCGGTCATATCTTAATTTTCTTTATGAAAATTAAGATATGAAAATTAGTTCGTTTACCTCAGTAAACGAAAGACAAAAGAAGAAGTCATGAGATTAGGGACTGGACGAGGGAATGGGACTTGGAGACAGAAGTCAATGTCATTCAGTGCGGGGATTTCTTTAGAGTAGGGTCTTGGAGTTTACTGCTGCAGAAGGAAATGTAGTTTTGAATTGATTTCAATGCAATTTTGTAAATTTTTCTGGATTTTTGCTGGTAGTTTGGGTTTTGCTTGTTTTTGGTGCTACTGCTACGCTGCTGTCTGTGACAACGTCGCTATGAACGCCGATTTCTCGATGGAGAAATAATAGTCACAAAGTGCCACGAGTGTTGTATCTTCATTTATAAAATACAGTTAAATCTTCGTAATTATAAGTCACCCCCCCCCCCCCCTTACAAATAACCCCTACCTTGCAGTATCATGCATAAATAAAGTTGGAGATAATGTTAGGTTGATGTGAAAAAATCGGACAAACGGTGTATTTGTGGTACAAATTTTTGAACTAGAAACCGGCTCAGACTACCTAGGCAATGGGTGGTGTCCAGGTAACGAAATAATCAAAACTGGTGGTAATGGGATTTTTGGATTTTGGATGGGTTTTGGGTAGTTGAAAAGTTGAAAACCCAACCAAGTTTTTTCAATTCGCTCTAAAGTGGAAATATTATGGTTTATTTACTTGACTTAAATTCGTACATAAAGTATTGTTCATTTTTGTCAAAATGTGTACATTATTGATAATATTCATTAAATAATTGTTTAATTTAATATAAAAAGAATAAATTTATGTACTTTGTGGTAAAAAATACCGTGAGAATTGAAATTACTGGTTTTTTCAGGCTGTAAAAAACCCTATACAAATAAAACCCATGGGCGTGTGTGTTTTATGAAAAACTACGCACGGGTTTTTCGTTTCCTGTGAATGTCCATTGCCCAACGGCTCTGGTAGCCCAACAGCAACATCAAATTATATTAACTATAACTCCTATAACTCTTTCATGTACAGGCACAGTTAAATTTAATATTGGTATATTTAACCGCAGAAGTAAAATTTATCATATAACCAATGGACCTAATCTATTCACAAGTTTACTTATTTCATCGGTCAAATGCATGATATGAGTCGTATAACATTTGTATCAACTTTTTTACGCCTCAGTGTTGATATACGTACGTATTATACACAGCAAGAGTAAAACATGTACAATTTACATCATTATACAGATTAGCACGCGACCTTGGTATTTTCACTCTTTATAATTTGTGTATGGGCCTACCGGCCTACCTATCTATTCTTTACACAAACATTAAATCATTTCAAGTGCATGACAAAGCGATAATTATATCTGCTGCTGCATTTATAACTATATCTTTGTTCCATTGTACTATAACTATAAATGTGTAAAAAACGACAAAATGTACAAATTATATTGCACCATTTAAATTTATTCCGAGTATAATATATATGAAATAACATTTTGCTTATATAGTTGGCTGATTCAATATAGACAGAAATTGACTCATGCATGTCTGTTTGTGTTGCTACGTGAAGAGTTTTGTTAGTGTCAGTTTGTCTTACGCTGGGATTACAAGGACAAAAAAAATTGTGTGTAATTGTGTATAGATGTATTGTTGAAACGAGGAATGGTGGATAGTGTGAAGCATTTCATTTGTTTGTAATTGAATTTTGCCTATTTTAAATTTATATTCAAGAATAAAAGTTTCGAAAATTATTTCAAAATGGTATCCGCAACGTTGCTGTTAATAATCGGAGCAATATTTGCTGTGTACTATTACTTCGTCAAGAGAGATAAACGGATGAGCAAATTCCCAGCAGGTAATTTAATTATTGTTGTAGTTAAGCTTTTTCATGCGTAACGTTGGAGTTGTAAATATTTTGTTTTGGATTTAATGTTCATTTAATTTTTTACTTTGCTACGTTAAAGGGCCTTGGGGATTACCTATTATTGGGAATGGACTTCAATTGGGAACCGAACCTACACGTGTTTTTAGCAAATGGGCAGAGAAATATGGCCCTACTATTGGATTACAATTAGGCCGTGATAGGTAAATAAGTTTTAGTGCTTAATATAATATTGACATTTCTTCTTGATTACTATTAATTTATTTTTCGACTTTTCAATTTTTTCAGAGGCGTCGTTCTCCATGACGTGAAAATGATTCGGGAAATGTTTAACGAACCAGCTTTCAGTGGAAGAGCAACCCATGAATTATTTATTGCCCTATCTTCTGGAGGCAATTATGGTATTATGAGAAATATTTTAATTCAATTATTATATTAATAAGCAATATAATTTAATATTTAATTTATACTATACTATTAAAAAAATTAATGTTAAGGTGTGCTAAACTCCAATGGTCCAACATGGGAAGTTCAACGTCGTTTTACTCTGCGTCATCTCCGAGATTTTGGTTTCGGAAAGAACACAATGGAGCTTCTTATAATGGAAGAAGTAAGAGAAACAATTGAATTTATGAAAAAGGAAGAGGGACAACCTATAGGAAGAGGGACAACCTATTGAGGTGAACCGTAAGTTCGGTCTTGCAGTTTTAAATTCTCTGTGGGTGATTTTGAGTGGAAAAAGATTCGAACACGATGATACTACATTAAATGACTTGCTTGATAACACCAATGAGTGAGTGAAAGTTAACATTTTTTTTATAAGCATTTAAATGCCTCCAATTTTTACCTCAAATTATGCATATGATTCAACTGGCAATTAAAAATATATAATTTGTGGTAAATACAGGCAGTTTAAGAGTATTATGAAAAGTGGCCTTCTATTATTTGCTCCATGGTTGAGTAAATACATTCCAGATATAACAGGCTACACTAAATTGGCTACAGCAATTGATCAACTAGTAACATTTTTCAAACAAACTGTACAAGAACACAAACTTACGAGTAAAACTGATGAGGAACCAAGGTAAGCAAACAAAATTAAATAAATTTTAACCTCATATGTGTCATATATATGTAAATAATTGGAACACGTAAAAGAAGGTGCAATAAAAAATGAAATTTAAAAAATACATTTTGTATTAAAAATTTAGTGATTTCATGGATTACTACACTCAAGAAATCAAAAAAACGACCGATCCAAACTCCACGTTTTACAAAGAAGAAGGGGGTGAGTATAAAATCCCAAATGCTATAAAATTCTATATTTTAATAGATATAATATTGTATAGTGTAACATTTTAGGTGTGTTGTTGTATGGTTAAGTGTGACTCCCGATGAGGGGGAATATGAGTAGACTTTAGTACTGATGTCTGGAATATCTCATAATAATAATTTACACATTACACGCTACAATTTACCGTGCAACAATAGGAAGTTAAGAAATTGTGACCTTTTTTATTTCAGATAAAAATCTACTGGCAATTATCGCTGATCTTTTTCAAGCTGGTTCCGAAACCACCTCAACTACGCTTACATGGGAAATATTGTACCTTGTGAGAGAACAGGAAGTGCAGAAAAAGTTGCAGGAAGAAATTGACAATGTGATTGGAAAATCACGACATCCCAGTTTAAGCGACAGGCCAAAGTAATGTCCAAAATTTATTTAATGCTTCACACTATGTATAGTTTTCCGAGTTTTATTTTTTTTAAATAAGTTCTAAACGATAATTTCTTTGTTTTTGTAGTATGCCATACACTGAGGCAGTTATGATGGAAGTGTTGCGATATTCATCCCTAGTACCAATTGGAGTGACGCATACTGCCATGTTTGATAAAGAATTTCATGGACATTTCATTCCTAAAGGCACATGGATAATGCCGAACCTTTATGCAATTCATCATAGCAAAGAACACTGGGGAGATCCTGAAAAATTTAGACCAGAACGATTCATTCAGAATGGAAAACTGATTAATAAGCCGGACGCGTTTATGCCTTTTCAAACTGGCAAACGTGCATGCATCGGTGAAACACTCGCGAGAGACTCCCTGTTTTTATTCACAACAAGTATTTTCCAAAAGTTCGCCGTGTGTCCAGATCCGGCCAATCCTAACCCGACAATTGATGCAGAGATAGGATTTATAAGGTCCCCTAAACCTTTCACAGTCATAATGAAAGACAGAATGGAAGCATAAAAGCAAGCAGAATGTTATTTTTCTTTGGTGTGATTAATGTCAATTGAAGAAAACCAATAAACTCTTCTATTACTCTATTCCGTTCACTCTTTATA
The DNA here is from genome assembly GCA_019776165.1 of Pogonognathellus flavescens. Taxonomy (NCBI): domain Eukaryota; kingdom Metazoa; phylum Arthropoda; class Collembola; order Entomobryomorpha; family Tomoceridae; genus Pogonognathellus; species Pogonognathellus flavescens. The sequence continues at coordinate 6,007 of JABASD010002866.1, forward strand.
ATATGTGCATGGGCCTACCAATCTAATCTTTACACAACCATTAAATCATTTCAAGTGCATGACAAAGCAATAATTATGTCGGCTGCTGAATTTATGACTATATCTTTGTTCCATTCTACTATAACTATAAATGGGTAAAAAACGCCAAAATGTACAAATTATATTGCACCATCTAAATTTATTCAGAGTATAATATATATGAAATAACCTTTGTGAGTATATCCTTATCTGATTCAATATAGACAGAAATTGACTCATGCATGTCTGTCTGTGTTGCTACGTGAAGAGTTTTGTTAGTGTCAGTTGGTCTTACGAAGGGACTACAAGCAGAAAAAATAAAATTGGTGTGTAATTGTGTATAGATGTATTGTTGAAACTTAAAAGAGGAATGGTGGATAGTGTGAAACATTTCATTTGTTTGTAATTTAATTTTGACTATTTTAAATTTATATTCGAGAATAAAAGTCTCAAAAATTATTTCAAAATGGTATCCGCAACGTTGCTATTACTAATCGGAGCAATATTTGCTGTGTACTATTACTTCGTCAAGAGAGATAAACGGATGAGCAAATTCCCAGCAGGTAAAATTTAAATATTGTTGTTCATGCGTAACTTTGAAGTTGTAAATATTTTGCTGTGTATTTAATGTTCATTTAATTTTTTACTTACAACATTAAAGGGCCTTGGGGATTACCTATAATTGGAAATGGATTACAATTGGGATCGGAACCTACCCACGTTTTCAGTAAATGGGCAAAGAAATATGGCCCTACTATTGGATTGCAATTAGGCCTTGATAGGTATGTGAACTTATCAAAAAATAAGTTTTAGTGCTTACTATACTATTGACACTTCTTCCGTGCGATTGATTACTATTAATTTATTTTTCCACTCTTCAATTTCTTCAGAGCCGTCGTTCTCCACGACGTGAAAATGATTCGGGAAATGTTTAACGAACCAGCTTTCAGTGGACGAGCAACCCCTGAATTATTTCTTGCCCTATCTTCTGGAGGCAATTATGGTATGAGCAATATTGTAATGCAATTATAACTTATAAATAATATTATAATACTATAATACGCCATATAATACGCATTTAACTTTAAATGTATTTCAAGGTGTCTTAAACTCCAACGGTCCAACATGGGAAGTTCAACGTCGTTATACTCTGCGTCATCTCCGAGATTTTGGTTTCGGTAAGAACACAATGGAACTTCTGATAATGGAAGAAGTAAGAGAAACAATTGAATTTATGAAAAAGGAAGAGGGACAACCTATTGAGGTGAACCGTAAGTTCGGTCTTGCAGTTTTAAATTCTCTGTGGGTGATTTTGAGTGGAAAAAGATTCGAACACGATGATACAGACATTAAATGACCTGCTTGATAACACCAATAAGTGAGTAAAAATTAACGTGAATTTAATTTATAAATATTTAAATACCTCCAATTTTTACCTCAAAATATGCACATGATTCAACTGACAATGTAAATATATATATAATTTGTGATAAATACAGGGAGTTTAGGAATGTTATGTCCAATGGTATTCTACTATTTGCTCCATGGTTGAGTAAATACATTCCAGATATAACAGGCTACACTAAATTGATGACAGCAATTGATCAATTAGTAACTTTTTTCAAACAAACTGTACAAGAACACAAACTTGCAGATAAAACTGACGAGGAACCAAGGTAGGCAAACAAAATTAAATACATTTTAATCCCATTGGTGTCATTATAAGTAATTGGAATACGTAAAAGAAGGTGTAATAAAAAACGAAATATTAAATATATATTTTGTATTAAAAATTTAGTGATTTCATGGAGTACTACACTCAAGAAATCAAAAAAACGACCGATCCAAACTCCACGTTTTACAAAGAAGAAGGAGGTGAGTATAAAATGCCAAATAACATAAAATTCTGTATTTTAATAGATATTATATTGTATAGCGTAACATTTTAGGTGTGTTGTTGTAAGGTTAAGGCCCCTGTAACGTAATCTCGAATCCTTGGCTCCTACTCTTTATACATGGAAAAACAACCAAACTTCAGCAACATATAACTGTTGAATGGAAACAGTTACAGACATGGGGGTAAACTTTATAGGATAGTTAATTAAATTTTCATTCATTCTCGTGAGAAACATATTCGAAAAGTCGAATTCAACACTGCTTATTTTGCCAATTAAATTTGAAATACAAACTACCGCCACCGCAAGGTGCATCTGGAAGGAATGAGACGAGTGAGATAATATTACATTAATTTATAATTGCAGTTAGACTAATGAGTTGTATAATTAATTTCACGAGAAAGATGGACAATTAAGTTAACAACCAGACAAAATTTACCCCAGCTCTGTACTCGTTTCCAGTCAAACACTTACCGATTAAGTATAAAAAAGGAAATGACAGAATGGATATCTCACTACGGCAGTAAGATATCCGACAATCAATAGTAGTGCAGTACAAATGCACGGTTCATGTCGACTAACTTACATTGCAGTGATTGCAGTATCGGAACTGGATTGAGAAAGCACGAAACAAAATGGCGGCCCTTTACTGCACCTTTAAGTGTGACTCTCGATAAGGGGGAATATGATTAGACTTTACTACTGATGTCTGGAATATCTCATAATAATTTACACATTAGCAGTTCAGTATCCATCGGACACAGACGTGTTTGTGTGCTTCTCTCGCTTTCTGGAATATTTGGACCTTACTGGAGGCTTATTGGCAAACCCTAATCGAGTTGGGTACCTATGGAGTAAAAGTGCATAAAATTGGGGGAAAAAGAGATACATCAATTAATTAGAAATTAGCAAAATGACGTTGTGATGAATATGTGATGTATGATTGGCAACGTAATTTTTTGTTTATCTCTGTAGCTATTAAGATTGGATTTGTATTAAGTAAACATATATTGGAACTATTGTAATTTGATCGATGATGATATATATATTGGTCAATAAATACACAACTACTACTACACATTACACGTTACAAATTATCTTGTAAAAATAGGAAATTAAAAAATTGTGTCCTCTTTTATTTCAGATAAAAATCTCCTGGCAATCATCGCTGATCTCTTTCAAGCTGGTTCCGAAACCACCTCTACTACGCTTACATGGGAAATATTGTACCTTGTGAGAGAGCAAGAAGTGCAAAAAAAGTTGCAGGAAGAAATTTACAATGTGATTGGAAAGTCAAGACATCCCAGTTTAAGCGACAGGCCAAAGTACTGTCAAAAATTTATTTTGTTTATGTTTCACACTATTTCTTTAAACAATTTCTAAAAGATAATTTCTTTGTTTTTGCAGAATGCCGTACACTGAGGCAGTTATAATGGAAGTGTTGCGATATTCATCCCTAGTACCAATTGGAGTGACGCATAGTGCTATGTTTGATAAGGAATTTCATGGATATTTCATTCCTAAAGGAACATGGATATTACCGAACCTTTATGATATTCATCATAGCAAAGAACACTGGGGAGATCCCGAAAACTTTAGACCAGAACGATTCATCCAAAATGGAAAACTAATTAATAAGCCGGATGCTTTTATGCCTTTTCAAACTGGGAAACGTGCGTGTATTGGTGAAACACTCGCAAGAGACACCTTGTTTTTATTCACAACAAGTATTTTCCAAAAGTTCGCCGTTTGTCCTGATCCGGCCAATCCTAACCCGACAATTGATGCAGAGATAGGATTTCTAAGGTCCCCTAAACCATTCACAGTCATAATGAAAGACAGATTGGAAGCATAAAAGGAAAAGGAAGCAGCATTTTATTTTTCCTTGGTGTGATTAATGCCAATTAAAAAAACCCCATAAACTCTTCTATTACTCTATTCCGTTCACAATATAATTTTCAAGAGATTGTAATTGCATCTTCTACCGTAGACTTACTATTACCAATGAACAAAACACATTTACTAAATAAATATTCAGGTACTATAATATGTTTATTATTATATAATTATTGTATGGTATAATTCTATCAAAAATCGAAATCTTGTTAATTGTTATTTAAAAGAGAATTAATAAATTGCGGTTTAACTTTAATGCGAATAAGAATGGATGATTTTTATATATATGTAATAGGAAGTATAAGAGGAAGTGCAAAATGATAAATGCGAACAAAAACAACAATAATTACTACTGTTGTATTACAACAAAAACAGAACTAGGAGGAAATGCAGAAATATTTGCAGAAAATATGAATTTTCTAGACATAATTTTAAGCTGAATAGAATATTACAGTGTACGAATTGTAGTAGCAAAATACGACATATTGCAGGGGCGTAGCCAGGATTGAAAGTTGGGGGGTGCACAGCAGGAAAAAATGTTATATGCCTTCTATTTATTGTGAATTGAGGCTTACCATTTAGAGAATGGGTGGAATTTTAATTTGTGGGTCATCTTACGGTTTTAAATGTTCATACCTGCGCAAAATTTGGAGCAAAAATTAGGTTAAAATTAAACAGAAACTATATTAATTTGGGTGCACGTGCACCCTGTGCACCTCCCCTCTGGCTAAGCCCTTGTAATATATTGTAATCTTATGGGACGAAACATTTGCTTAGGCTTATTCTGCATATTGCATAACGTTGCAGCTGACAAATTAGTAGCATATTTTCCTTTCAGTTGTAAAACTGATTTTGTATACTGAACATTGGAAAACTAAAACCCGGAAATCTATTATTAAATTAATTGAGGCAAAACTATTTTTTATTTGCACGATGACCTCCACTGTGAACTGTAAACGGTACAAGGTCTATACTTTGGCAGGTGACAAACTATTTTCTAAGAAAAATGCCAGTCTCCACGACTTTTACAAATATTTATCAACATTTCTTTCTTGTAGAGATTGTAATTTTAGCTTTAATTGTAAATGTTTATTGCAAAGATGCGACATTATCCGCATTGTTAAAAATAATGAACCAATGTAATTTTGGTAGCAAGGACACGTGCAATTTCCAATTTCCTTCTCATTCATTTAATTTCACTTACAAGATGGGCTACAGAAATGTAAAATACAAAGTACGTACAAAAGGTTACTACTAGTCTTTTACAACTTTTACAAAATTTATAAAATAAATTTCACATTCACATTATTCATATTATTCTATTTATTTTGTTCATAGAGCCAAATTACTACAGACCATGATTGGATAGAGGAACACGTTCATGCCACAAATATATTTCGGTGAATTAATAAAAGACATATTAAGGCTTTTATACTTAACTTTTCTGTTGAATGATTTTTATTTTATTTGTATCTGTGTAGGATAGCTCACACTGTACCCCCAATAGCTATCGACTACAAGGTAAATTGTACCAACAAATCAACAATTACTCCATATTCACCGCTTTTATTCTAATAGTTTCATATTTCAAAAAATTTCATCAATGTTACATTTATTCTTATCTTATTCAAGTGGAAATTATTAAAAGCATGCAATATTACTATGATTTAAAGACAACGAAAAACAATAATTATTTTAAATTTAAATCGTTAAAAGTAGTTTATTTCTTTTTTTCGAGGAAAAATTAATATTCGTGTAAAAATTTTGTAAACTTTGCTTGTCAAAGGAAAACTAAAATAATGTTAGGAGAATAAGATGACGTCAAATTAAGTCAAGTAAAGTGATAAATGTATTTGTCTTATAAAAGTTGTGCAAAGAAGCACAAGACTGGGCAATGGAAATGGCACGACGGTCGGACAGAAAGAAGACTATAAAATTGAGACTGACCAGGACGATTTTTACAGGAGAGAATCTTTATGGAGGGGAAAAGGATGAAAAAATAAGTGGTAATAAAGTAGCTACAAAATGGTATTTGGATTGCTACAACCACAGCTGGGGAATCAATTTTTTCAACCGAAGCTCTGGTGACTTTACGGATCTCATTTGGAAAGATGTAGACAGAATGGGTATTGCAAAAGTATCTTCGAAGATTTTCGGTTTTCAATTGATTTGTGCAAGATATCTCCCTCCAGGAAATATGGGATATTACATTTCCTTTAGAAAAAATGTATTTCCTTATGTAAGTCAAAGCGTTTAAGTATCAACAATTAATCTGAAATTCTCATAATAATATACTTTCCCCTCATTTCATGCTAAATTCTAAATGGTACTTAATATTTTTAGTCAAGAGTCTCTCATATTTAATTTCTGTCAAAAGTAATTAAATTTTTAATCACTACTAATCTGCTCAACCGAAATTTTTCATTGTAAAATCTATATGAATTACAACTAAAATTGTTTTGACACAGTTTCAGTCAGAATATAAAACATAAACAGCTAATTTTATTTAAGATTTACAATGAGCCATTTAATACCTAACTAGAACAAATAAATGTCATTCACAGTAAAATTTAAGAAACATGTTTTGTTTGTAAAGTTTTATAATGAAATATTTTTATATTATACAGGAAGGTTCAAAGGACTGTTGGCCTCGAGGAACTAGTCCTCCTGATGAAACCTCCAATGAATCCACAGATCCTTTATCCGGCCGGTCGAAAAAGGGGAAAGGTGGAACAGAAACAACAGAAGAGTCAACAGATCAACCGTTTGAAAGTAATACAACACCTAAAGAAGAGGACGCCACTACCAGTCGTCCGAAAAAGCAGGAAAAGACAGAACAACCCACAACCTCTGCTCCTGAAGAATCTACGACACATTCTTCCGAAGAAACAACAACTGAAGAAGCGACGACTGAGACAGCAGCGGTTTCAAAAGACGCAACTACGGAAACTACAACGGAAGAAACTACAACGGAAGAAACCACAACGGAAGAAACCACAACTGAAGAAACTACAACGGAAGAATCAACAACCCAAGAAATTTCAACTGAAGCAGCAACCACGACAACCACAACAACAACGATGAAATCGATATCAGCTACGCCAACGATAAGAAAACTACATACACGTGACGATAAAAATAAAATCGGATTCCATACAGGACGCTTTGTACAAAAACAAGGAGGCTTCCGTTCCAGAAATCAATCAGTTAAAGTTTCTTCAATGCGTGAGCTTGATGATTATCCTTCAGGCTGATTTCCGGTCGCACACTGCCTCGGTGAAAATAGCCGAATGATTTAAAATGTATGTCATGAAAATTCTGTACTGTGTTGTTGTCATTAAAAGCAAATAATGATTTAAAATGTCTGAAATTCTATTTAATGAGTTATCAATCCGAAAAGTGTAATATTAAAACATTTTCTTGAAAAATGAGATGTATCATTTAATAAAGTAGAAATAGATAAAATTAGTATTAGTTGAGTTGGTTATGAGTTTATTGTGACACCTGGGAGAGATCAGCTTCGGTTGTCTGGTGCTGTCAATCAAATAAAGTCATCAAATCAAATCAAATTACGTTTACATTACATATAAATATAAAACTAGGCTAAGCACTTTAACTACGAAGAAACGGTAATGAAATAGGATGCGAAGAAAGTTGATTTGTTCACCCTTAGAAAAAATATTTGCGAATTTCAAAGTATAAACTTATTTCTCTTTTTAAATTTTAAATTTTCAAATTGTTTTAGCATCAGCAATTGTTGTAGGATCAATTATCTTGTTATATCCCCTCCTCTCGGATTACTGTTCGTCTAGAAATCGAACTCACAATCAGCCTATATTCCCATTAATAATATGGCTACCTCGCATTGGGTATACCTCCCATGTACAGAGTATGAGTCTTTTGGCGTAGTAAGAATTGAAATAGTGTTTCTACAATCTCCTTTTAAAAATCAGGGAAAATTATAAAATGTAGGTAACCATCATAATTACAATGATAAATATATTTTATCTTATCTGTAATTTAAATACTCGTGCTATTAAGTATTCATAGCCAGAGATTTTAGACAACTATGCTGTATTAAAACGGTCAATCGGTCAGAATTATTGTTTATATTATGTATTATACGTACATAAAACTATATACTTTAAATAAGACTTAGTATGTTAGCACGTTGGAAATTGGCAATGATTTAAGCTACTATAAGAAATTTCATTATTTGCTATTTAGATTGTAACTCAATAAACGATGCAATCACCTACAGCCAACAACCATAGATAAATAAAATTTTATATATAAGTATCTAAAACCTTTTCGAATAAGGTAATTATAATGTTATGTCATTTTTATGCAGACTATAAAGATTTTATGCATATATGTTTTTGTATTGTATAGGTACTTAGAGGTACAAGCATTAGCATGGCATTTGTCGGCTCATATGTGTATTTGTTTATATTACACACGTATTGCTGCCGTGCTACTGTGATTCACTCCAGTTAAAGTTTGTCTTGTCCTTCAATTTATCTAGTCTGCTACAAGCAACGAGGAAAAGATTTCTGAGATCTCACGCTATTTTATATACATCATAAGGTGATGTGATGAATCTTCCGTCACAACGGCAGCATTTATTGCAATTTCCAGTAATTTTATTCTTTGAAAGTTATACTACCGCATACCGTAATGGGATAACTTAAGTTAATAAGCCCATTCACAAATAGTGACGAGTATTATAATAAAGATATGTTTCCCGTTTGGGGAAAAATTGTTTTTAAAAATGATATTGTGCACATATTTTGTAAAAACGAAAAATTATACGGCTAAAAGTTGGATAGAATTAGTTTAATAGCTGAAATATTTGCTACAAACCAATAAAACCACTTTTGCTAGACTAAAAAACCGGTCAGAAGATTCACAGGCTTACCTTCCAGATATTTTTTAGAATAAGGAAAATACATAATGCAAGAATTACTATTTGCACTATAATTATGAATTATATTCTTATATACCATTGATTTACTCATACACAACTACAATGAAAGTAACACAGGTCAGTCGTATACTCACAACGGTGATGGACATTTTATGTTCAACATTCGCATTCTTGATTTTTGTATATTTGTAGCGTTATAACTGAAAGATATTTGGAATTAAGGTGACACAAACATTATTTATATGAAAGTATAAGATTGCTAGTCAAATTTTGTTGATATTTATGAAGTACATGAAAAGTGTTACATTAATTAATTAATTCCCCAATTAATATTTAAAAAGTACATCAGTTTTGTATCTAGAGAAATTATAAACTAACTATATATAAAAGCAATGCCTGTGATTAGGCAACTGACTAGTTTAGGCGGTTTATTATTACCTCTATTATATTATAACATTGCTCCCAACATGATCAGCTTCCTGGCCAAGTTAGACAAAGAAAAATACACACATCAAGTGCTCAATTCTCAAGAAATTTCAAAAGATACTTTCGATTTCATTGTTGGTAAGCAATTCTATGATTCAGTGATTCAGTAGTAATTTATGTATTCAATTTTCATTAATAACAGTTTAAAATTTGATTTGAGTGGATATGAATCTGTCTTAGTATCGCTGTTGTCGTAAAACAAAACAGAAATTCAGCTCTAATTTTACTGATGATTTAGAAAGAAATAAATTATAAAAATTGTCGTAAAAATTGTAAACATAAAAAAGTTCCTTGTGAAATATTATCATCATTATTAAAAATCTCATTTGTTTAAAATGTTATCAGAAAATGTTCCTTATACAAATTCATGAAATAAAAAAGTTCATTATAAAAACATTAAAACAAAAAGTTGATTTCAAAAAATGTTAAAACAAAATAGTTCTTTGTAAATAATTTTGAAACAAAGAAGTTCCTTATAAATATTAAAAACTATCATAACATAAATTGTAGAAAAATATAGCCAGCACCTTGAATTGTTCAGCGCTTCGTAAAAGTATGAATTATTGGATATTATGGCGTAAAATATTTTTCTAATTAATCAGTAGGGGGTGGATCAGCCGGTGCAGTCGTGACCAACAGACTTTCAGAACATTTCTCAGTTCTACTTCTAGAACGTGGTGGAGAACCAAATTTCTTCACAACGATACCCTCCGGTTTAATTTCCCTAAGTCAACATCCAGACACTGACTACGCTTTTAAAACCGTGCCGCAGAAGGGTGCATGTTTAGGAAATGTTAATAAGGTATAATTACAAATTAATTTATGATGATGATAAATCGAAAATTTAAAAAAAAAATTTACACTGCTTTTATATGTATGATTCGTTTAAAATTTGATTTACTTGCAGTCGTGTTTATGGAGCAGAGGAAAAGGACTGGGTGGAAGTTCAAATGTAAACTGGCTAATTTATTTTCGGGGTCATCCACTGGACTATGATGCATGGGCAAATACAACGGGCGATAAACGATGGAGCTATAAAAATGTTTTACCGTATTTTCTCAAATCAGAGGGATATTGTGTGTCGTGTGAAAAAAACCAAGAAGATCCTACCTTTAATCGTGTGTACTAAATATTTTTACCAAAATTAATTATCAAATTTTCTTAGTTTTGCCTGTTTTAATAATTAACCAAAAATGATTCAGCTTTATTTCACAACACTGATGGACTTCTCGGAGTTTCAAGGAGTACATCCCAACCCCTTGCAGAAGATTTTATAAAAGCCTTAGAATGGGATGGAATCAATAGGACTGACTTGAACGCTCCTTTCACAGAAGGTGAATAAAGGTTTCATTTTGAAGTGTTTCCTGAAGAAATTGTGTATGCATTTTCTATTTCAAGGTTCTGCTCCTATACTTTATACTGAAAAATTTGGGAGAAGATCCAGTACCAAAACAGCTTTCATCGATCCAATCAGACATAGGACCAATTTAACTATTAGAAAATATGCTCGAGCCTACAAAGTAAAGAAAATGAAATATTTCAAACAAAAATATTGTATATTTTCATCTTTTTTTATATAAATTAAAAAATACTACTGATTTCTAGTTGCTTTTTAAAAAAGGTTCAAATGAAGCCTATGGTGTTCAGTATGAACACCTTGGAATTCCGAAAGTAGCATACGCTACTAAAGAAATAATTGTTTCTCTTGGAGCAATTGAAACCCCCAAACTTCTCATGTTGTCTGGAATCGGGCCAAAAATGCATTTACAGTCTTTGGGTGTAAGCTGATACTTATCTTTTCTTTTTCATCCAGCTAGGTTAATTATTGACAATTGCTAAATTATAATAATATCAACCGTTTTGGTAATTTAGATACCGTCGCTTGTGGATTTGCCTGTGGGTAAAAACCTGCAAGATCACCTGGGGACATACGTTGGTCCGTTTCTCATCAAGGAAGGAAAATCTTTAATCCTGGAACGGGATGTTACCCTTCTATCTGCGAAAGAGTATTTAACAAAGGGTACTGGCCACTTCACACAATCGGGATTTTCTGCAGCCGCTTTGTGGGTGTCTTCTGTGGCAAAGAAAAATGGAGAGGGATTGTGGCCTGATGTTCAATTTCTGTTTTCGGGCATTGGTGTCTCAAAATTGTTTGTTGACTCTACAACAAATTCCATCGACATGAGACCGGATTTAACCAACCCTTTTTTTGCACCGGTGATTGGGAGAGATGCTTTCGCTATGAATGTTTTCAACGAGAGACCAAAAAGTAGGGGAGAAATTAAATTGGTATCCGCAAATTATAAAGATGACCCTTTGTTAGAGCCAAGATATAATATGGATGAGGAACAAACAGACATTAAAGTTCTTCTCGAAGGTAATTTAATTTACAAAATAGATGTCTCAACAAAATTATTTATAAATTCATTTTTAATACAACTTTTATGATTCATTCATTGCGTATAGATTCCCTCAATTATTGGAAATTGTAATTTAATTTTACATTAATTTAAACTGCCTTGTGATTCACAACAACAAAATATTTCAATCGTCAAACGTCTTACCTTATAAATAGAGGACAGCAGCATAATATTCAAATTACATATGAGTTTTATTTACTTTGATGTTTATACTGTGAATTTACGTCAAACAATGTCAAGTTTATTTTTTAATACTTAAAATCACATTAAAAATACATTATTGATAAAGTTAGATAATTTTTGCACATATTTATTGAATCCGTATTAGTAAAACTGCAATATTTACTTTTTGAGTAGTTTTAGGTTTTAGGTTGTAGGTAAACTTTTATCATTTTTATTGCAGGAGTAAAACGGGCTGTTCACATTGGTGAAAATGCTCCCAGTTTCAAAGCCCTGGATTACTAAATTATCTCCCGTGCCATTTCCATCCTGTGCCAAGTTTACTTTCAGAAGTGACGAATATTGGAATTGCTATGCTCGTCATTTTTCAGTTTCTGATTTCCACTATTGTGGAACAGCTGCAATGGGAAAAGCAGGATCTTCTAAAGCTGTGGTAGATTCGGAGTTGCGGGTAATTGGTGTAAAAAAACTTCGTGTAATCGATGCAAGTATATTTCCCAATATTCCTTCTGTAAATACTAATGGGCCTACAATCATGGTGGCCGAAATAGGTTCGCAATTAATTCTCGCCACTTACATGAAATAGATATAGAGAATAGACCGATGTAGCAATTGTGTGGTTATGTGTGGTATTACGATGTATGTGGAGTTATACAACAAAATTAAGTACCGGACTCCCAAACCAATACTAAAACAAACCAATCTAATGTAAGCCTTCAATTTCTTTTGTAAATACACATCATTTCATAATTTAGATGCGGTTTACATCATTTAAAGTTTAAAATTATTCAATTTCAGGGCATTTTGATTTTCTTACACGCTTATATTAAATCTCTGGAGTCGAGATCGTATACAATCGGTATACAAAAAGAGTATATTACTCTTTTTTTGTGCGATAATTTTAAAATTTATGTGTTTATAATTTTTGAATAACATTTGAAATTTTGTAAAACATGAATATTGTACGTATACAAGTTCATTATTCTTGGCTTTAAAATACCTACTCATACAAGTGAAATAAAATTTTCCAAAGTCAATCAAATTATTCTTTCAACAAGTCGAACTTTATTTTTTGGCAAATGCAGTAATTTATTCATATAAACTAAATCCATAAACTTCCCAAACCAATACTCAAACAAACCAATCTAATGTAAACCTTCAATTTCTTTTGTAAATACACAGCCTTTCATAATTTAGATGCGGTTTACATCGTTTAAGGTTTAAAATTATTCATTTTCAGGGCATTTTTATTTTTTTACATACGTATATTAAATCTCTGGAGTCGAATAATTTTTTGGTACAAAAATTTGGTTTGAGATTTTGGTAAAGAGTTTTTAGGTACAACTTTACGTAAATGTATCTAAAATGCAGAGTTTGTAATTGGACGTTACTACGAATCCCCGATTTGCATAGTTAGGGTAAAAACATAAGGTGTTCCATCATGGATGGTATTGTAATATTATATAACATCTGCACATCTTATCTCTTTCTTGTACACCCTGAACATTTGCTAGTGAGATAGCCATTCATGTACTGAGATAGGTAACCAATGCTATAGTCTAACATATATTATATATTATCACTACATATATGTATTAACATTGTTTTGCGTATGTTTTTCCCTTATGTTATTATCTATACATTTATGAAAATGGTCTTATTTAATGAATGTGTAATGTGTTTAATTTGTTAAATAAAATCTTGTGGTGTACTGTAATGTGTTGTTTGTCGTGAGGGTTGTGAAACCCTGACAGTATTAGTATAATTAAGCCTGAGTCGCTGAGCTTAAAGGTATTCATATAGGAAACATTTTTTCGATGTTTTGGAATGTATACTGAATCAGGCCATCAGGGGCATAACTATATGGATTTGTAATGGAGGGCTTGAGTCTTTTGGGGAGCTCAAAGCTGAAAAATAAATTCCGAGATGTGAGGGGGCGTACGCCCGACAAGCTTATACGTAGATACGCCCCTATACTGAATTATCAAGGCTTATGTATTAGTATTATTATTATATACTGTATTATTATTATTGTGTGGATGTAAATACCACATCGTCATGGAATAAATACTATCTAATCTACCCATCTATCTACTTCTCTATATATAAAAGAAAATAGGTACTGTTATTCCAAAAATAAATAAAATAGGACTATGAACTACAAAAACACGAAAAAGCAAACACATACTTATATTGTTAAAAATAATAATTCTAAGTTAAAAATCCTGTCAAAAGTTTAGATTTACTAACCTTTTGACTAGAATGTCCATTTAAAGGAAGTATAATAAATGTTACTCGAGGTTATCATATTATTCGGTTATCTCCACTGTCACACGGAATGTACGTTTTCGATCTCGCAATATCTTATGGAGTCTGTCAGTCTGTCCGTCAACACAATTCGAATGAAAATGACCGATAATGATAAATTGGGGTCAAATTTTGTTTTTGTGCCATATAAATGATACTGTCTGTATAATATATTTGTTTACACTATTACTTATATATAACAGCTATTCAATAACACGAAAATAACGTTTTTAAAAGTAAGCTGTGCTTTTAAGTTTGCATATTATTATATACATAATGTAGGTAGTCAGGGTCTAAATGCCATTAAAATACTCTTAAATAAAACCTAGTGACGTTCACACAGTCAAAGGTATGGCAGCGATTTTGTTGAAAATTGCCACAATCTTACACAAAATTATCGTATTAAGCGATAGTAAACTGCTTATACAAAGACATCAAAATGTTAACACAAAACACTCTGTTCTTCATCAATACTTTTGGATGGGTTTTGAAATTGATTCCCATTTTTCCGATCGAAATTCACACGAGGGGTAGAAAATCAGAATTTCGAGTAACGAATCGAAAAATAAATCATGTATTATTTTTGGTGAGCACGATTATGATTATTTTGAAGACATGTTACTTCATCGGACGATTGGCATTACAACTGAAATATCCAACTGAAGATTTCACTTTGCTGGAAGAGTTAGTAGCTATTTTTGCAATTCTTGGAAGCGTTGGCATAATCTCTGCTAATCTAACAATATTTCTGTGGAAGGAAAAAGTATCATTCCTTGCCACAAATGTTCTCGCCGTTGACAACCGTCTGATAGGTAAACAATTAATTGATCTCTTATAATTGTCTAAAATCCGTTTACGTTTGTGTTGATATATTTATTAATGAATTATTTATATTATTACTCAATTTTTTTAAATTGACAGAAATGTTTCCTACAAGCAAAAGTGTAACCCGACATGGAAGAAAAGATGAAATTGGAGCAATGTCTTGGATAGCGTTATTTTCGGTCCCATTATTTGTAGTTGCTGGCGTTTTATTTTATTAATTTGACAATCGTAGCCCTGTGGTCAGATTTTTGAAAGATTGCAATTTGGAATCGTATCGCTACAATATTTTCGTTTTCGTTCCCGTCATGATTTATGAATTCATTTGTACTGTATCGATTGCTATAACCATAAGCACCTCTTTATCATTAGGTGCATTTTTTATTCAATTCATTAAAGATTGGCTTCATTATTTTGCAGCACACATTCCGAAACACCTCTTGTCATTCTCAGACAACGACCAGATGTTATTTGCTAATAACATAAAGATCAAACTTAAATTCGGTATAATTATGTTGCAAGATTTAAATAATATTTTTAGTGAACTGACAGTGATTTTTACTCCTGTAGCTTTTGCTGTTTCTCTCTGCATTGGAGTTGTTTTAAATATGATAATTGTTACAATGTATGATCAACTGCCCATTTATTTTTATATTCCGACCTTTTGTCTTGCAAACATGAAAATTGTAGGGGATTTTGTGTTGATCGTACCAGCTTCCCACATTGTAACTTATTCAGAGTTGTTTGTAGCTGAATGGAGTAAATATTACAAAATCGGTGAAATGAAGCGTTGGTTAAAAAGTTGTCGTCCGCTACGAATTTGGGTTGGGCCTTTCTTTTATATACAAAGAATCACGATAATGCAATTCATGGATGCTACATTATCAAATTCAATTAGCATGATGTTAATTACAAAATGAAATATTTAAACATAGTGGTACCTTGTCAATGTCATGTACATATTCAAGCACTATAATATATATGAAGTAGTTTTAGTATACATCATTTAATTTTACCTTTATTGTGTATTCTCATTGGCAAATTAAACGTATACAGGTTTTTATTTTTAAACTACATATTGAGAAAGAGTGTGCACTCTTTTTATCTGACAGAATTAAAATTTATATAATTTTTGAATAATACTTGCATTTTTTTAAAACAAAAATTATGTATGTATACAAGTTCATTATGCTTTGCTTTAAAATGCCTTTAGTTTAAGTTAGAGTTTATTTAAAGTTTATTTTTTGGCAACTGCAGTAGTTTATATTCATATAAACTAAATCAATAAACTCTCTACCCAATTTAAGCAACATACGGATAAATAGTATCTGCTGGAAATGACGATCGTAGTCATTTATTGGAAAACTCTAAAGTATTTTAATTCTTTAATCGACGTCGTACCAAAGAAACAAATTTGTAGCAGAAGTGCGAAAATTTAATACAAAGCAAATAAGTAATACACAATTTTATTTTGCGGAGTAGAGTATGTGCAAAAACCTTAAAAACAGATTCTAACCAATATATTTTCACAATACAATTATATTATTTATGTTGCTCACTCTCCCTTTGTGAACTATACATTTGCTAACGCTGTACTATAATATTAAGAAAGCAATTTTATAAGAGTAGGGTTTGTTTGCAGTAGATTCTTATCAATATGTTTGTTACCACCGACTCATAAGGTGGATGTGTGATATCATTTGTTAATTGTTACAAATAAAAATGTATTATTGTGTTAGAAAAAGCATGAGTTTGGAAGTTAAGTATTGTCGAGTACAGTCTACAGTCATAACTCATAAGGACATTGGTAGCTTCTACCTACGAGATTCCATGATATGTTGTAAATTGTTCATGAATTCAATAAATAGCTTATTAAAACTGAATTGTGAAGGTGGGAACAAAGGTTATTATACGCACAAATTCAATGGTAATATACTACAATGTCATGTTGCTTTCTATCCGTCTGTTATTGGACATTTCTTAAATCTATAAAATATGCTAAGAAAGCACTTTACGCAACGTAAATAAATGCGCAATAATATTAAAACAAAAATATTAGCAAATCAATACTTGTTAATATTGTAATGTCCAATACCTAATGGATTTTTTGTTTTATGGGCTACAATTATGAAATATTCACTACTACTGTTAATTATATATAATATTCACTATGGACGTAGTAGTAAAAAGATATTTATGCCGTCAATATTTCAACAGAAGTTGAAACAATTTTTTAGCCCATTTAGCTCGAATATTCCGAATTGTTTAGGAATGTTCGAGTTTCAGAATTTTTTTTTGTGTAAATAGTAGAAGGGAGGCTACAGTAGATAACTCCAAACCGCCGATAGCCCCGCCAGGCCCCCGCCGTTTGCTTTCAAAACCCCACGGGCGCGCGCAAAGGTGGCTGCTAGCAATATAATGTTGG
>JABASD010002867.1:0-23378 GCA_019776165.1 Pogonognathellus flavescens
CATTGTGTTGCTGAGGCTGCATTAACATATTAGTTTGTCTAAAAAGTCAAAGGTCATGAAGGAGTTGACCGATTGAC
Source organism: Pogonognathellus flavescens (assembly GCA_019776165.1). Taxonomy (NCBI): domain Eukaryota; kingdom Metazoa; phylum Arthropoda; class Collembola; order Entomobryomorpha; family Tomoceridae; genus Pogonognathellus; species Pogonognathellus flavescens. Next base: position 78 of record JABASD010002867.1, read on the forward strand.
CCTATCTTCGAACTTAGCCTCACATATGACCTCACTAGTATGTGTACCAAATATAATCAAAATATCTCAAAGCTTTCTCAAGTTATCGTGTTGACAGACAGACAGATCTGGTCTTCACATAAAGTAACTTCGTTACTTAATAATGCACAATTAACTGGAACTATTTGTGACGTATGTGCTTATAAATTTTAAACGATTGGATTAGACAAGTATAAAATATTATGTATACTCTATTCAGCTTCTACAAATTGAAATGTACTGTTGGTAATTATTGCACATTAATTGGGACATTATTTATACAGCTGAATGAATATATACAGCAATAAATAGTAGTAATTAACACGTGCAATATGTTTTTAAAATAGTAATTTGTTAGCTTGCAAAAAAAGGTTTGACAATAATCAGTAAAGCAGTTACTTACATGCCGCAGCTATATAAAATGTTTTCAGTTTGATATGCTGGTTCTAGTTAGAAATGAAATGCAATAGATGAAAAGATAAAATGCAAATTTTTCCAAGCCTGTAAGGTGTAGAAAAGTTTTTGATGTATCAACTGGCTACTATATGCATGCGTATGCAAAGCGTTTGAAAATTACGCAAGAGGTTTAATAAGCAGTTGCGCTGAAAGAGCTACTGTGTGCGTAGCTTTAAGGCAGAATTAACGAGAAAGTAAAAGAGTTTGCATGTACATAATATTTTTTGCCAAGCTACTGCCATCGTAATGTATAGGGTTGCGTGTTTACATAATAACAGACTCGGTTTCCCTCCACTCTCACACACCGTCAGCCATGTAAGTAATCAATCAAAATCTACCTCATTTTGGCATTTAAACCTTTTGCAAACATTACAGCAGCTTCTGTTCTAACGAAACTAAGAGTGGTTTAGAAAAACGCAAAAACTCTACGAGCAGATTAACTTTGGCCCGTTAAAGCAGAAACTTATTCTTAGCATTAATCAATCCAACTCATGCATTCTTATAATCCCTGAATTTTACTAAGCCGACTTGCCTTCGCATGCATCTTGAGTGGCTCAGCAAGAAAATTTAGGTACTTAATACAGAAATACAGCAAATTGAATCTAATCCCAGGAGAGGATGTTTGTTTACTTATTATGTGCTACGTTTTTTGCCCATGCACCATCATTATAGGCAAGCAGAATGAAAAACAATGACAGAATGAAAAATGATGGATTCATTTAATGATACCAAGATAAATATACTTACTTGTTAGGTATATAATATATACTATACTGTGTGTAAAGCGTTTTTCAATTACATACAACTTAGGTATACAAAAACTTTACAAAGGCTCGTAAAATGCAAAATACTAATAATAATAACAGCTTGCATTTAATGTGGAGATTTCCAACAAGCATCCAATTATTTTGTGTCCACAGTAAAGTTAATCCGTTTTGATTTTCAGATTTTGTTGAGTTTTTTCTGATTTCTTGTGTTATGTGTTTTAGTGGGAGTACGGCGAGCACGGCAAGCAGCAGTAATGGAAGTGTCTGTACAGTAAACGGTGTCAACAAAAGAGATACGAATTTAACGCCCACAAATCTCTCAACCAGTGAAAATTTACACGGCTCAATAACATCCATTACAATATCAAATGCATCTCCAACTCTAGTTCAAGACTCTGATTCTTTGTCAACGGATGTGAAGAAAGTTCGAGCTCTATTTGAAATTTCGAACAGAAAGGGTGCATTGGACGATTATCCAGATTCTTATTGTAGCATCAACACACAACTTTCAAGAAGTAGCAGTAACTTGGTCAAAAATCCCCATAACACAAGCTGCAGTAGTATTAGCAGCGGAAGCAATAGCAGTTCACCCAGTGGAGTAGCCAAGAAACTTAAACATAACGTTAAGAATCACACCTCGATCCATAATGATGGGACCATGTACATCAAAAGCAATTCAGGAGGGAGTAGTCCAAATGGAAAACTTCGCTCTGCCTACAGCCAGTTCAGTTTAAATCATCTTCATGAAAGAAGATTAGATTTTGTCGATTTATTAGTCAATGACAATGTTGTCATCGAAGACTCCCCGGATCTTTTCCAGACTTTAAGGAGCAGGTAAAAGTATTTGTCACTTCTAATAAATTAATAGCCAACTGTTACTGAACTGTGTACTTTTACATGTATAACGGATCATTACATGCGCACTATAAAGTAACAGTAAATTAATCCTACACCATATCTTTGACAATAGGTTCTTATTTTAACGGTTCTTGGATTAGTGCTGTAATTTTTTATACACACACATGTTGGCATTTTGTGGCTACAAGAAAATGAAACAGACTTCAAACGAAGTAGACTTGAATTGGTCTAGGTGTTCATAGAAATCCGATAAATCTTCCTTGATAAAATGTAATCATGCAGTAAAGTTTTATTTTATTGGTGATTCAGTTGAGTACACTAAAACTAGTAGAAATGACCCATGGGCCTACACAACGTACCTTAATCCACGGTGGGTACTGTGAAGTCTACCTTTAATCCATGGGATCATAAATCACATTCCATTGCAGAAAATTGCACGATTCTTAGGTGAAATAAGCAATAAGGTGGCCATTACACAATTTTGGTCAAGCATTTCTAGATTTCTAATAATAGCTTTTTAAGTTGGGTAGTAAATACTCGTGTCTGTCTACAATGGTTCTGTGTAAGTTGGCGCACATAGTGAAAGCTCCTATACTTACTACGAGAGAAGGAAAGACGAAAACAATACCTTTAATGTTTAATCAAAAGCTCACTCAAGTTGAAAGCATTCCACGATTGTTTTCACAGTTTTAGCATGGTGTGGTAGTAACTACTTACTACTGTATACGTCCATTATTTTGTTCACCATCACCATCCCACTTTCTCTGGGAAAACAGTAACTAAAAGTAACGTTGCTCTCGCAATCTTTAATTTACGGTTAATTTCGTCCAGTTTAAACTCTGCAAGCGGTTTCGACATTCTGGTTTCAGTTCAGTAGCAGCATTGATGTAAATTACACGGTAGTAATGCTCCTAATACTACGGCAAATAAAGCGAAACAGCTACAGCTAAAGTGGAATTGAGTGGAAACAAGTAGAATGTTACTATTAGTGCAAGTATACCTTTGCATATTGCATACCCACAGTCAAAAGGGAAACATGCGGAGGAAATATTCATTATACATCACAAGCACAGAACTTTGAGGTTCAAGAAGTTACTTTTACTTTTCCTATATTTACCACAAAATTGTAAGTATAGTGCTAGTAATTTCAGCCATAGTCATATTGTTCATATTACGTAATGTGTGTGTTGCTGACTCGACTGGAGTATCATATGTAGGTACGTACCTTTTGTAAATTGTGTTCCTCCTTCTTGTATGTATAAAAGTAAATAATCATAAATTTACTTTAGTACCTAAGCTAGGAAATGGTCGACTACATAAGTACTTGACGAGAACTTATAAAACTTTTAGCCAAGGCTTCTAGAAACTCCAACGTCAAGTCTGCAGTTGTAGTTTACGAAAGGCAGCAGAAATTGTGATGTTCGTATTTCTAAACGGTCCCTTGCTAATTAACAACATTCAAGTATACCAAGTATGTGTCATGTTATGGATGAGAGTTTAAACCCTTTCCTGTCAATACTAAAATTTATACAGTCTTTCGTTAAATGATGGAATAGTTAAAAAACCTCGAGAATGAAAATCCCATTGGTTTGTGTGTAGCTTCGTATTGAATTTAAAGCTTTCATCATAGCTATGTTTAAGTAAACAGATAAAACAGAGTTGTCATTTTTTACAGTTGAGTTTTAATGTTTACGTTGTGTGAAAATGACAACTTCCGAGGAGCTTTAGAAATGAAATAAAACTTGAATGACATGTTTCGTTCAAAGTTATAGTTGGCAGTATTAGAAACACCCATTGTAAGTTTTATTTAAGAATTAATGAACACTATAATCAAATCTATACCTTAGAGCGTTGAAAAGTCAAGGCATTGAATGTTCCATAAAGGTTTTCACATAAAGAAGTTAGGTAGTAGTAAAGCATGGGTATGGATAACGATGTAGTTAAGACATCACCAGTACAAATAGAAAAAAAATATTTGCTTTGGGTTTTTCATCGAGTGAAATAGCTACAATGATATTAGAGTAACTACCTCAATCAAATCAAAACTTTACTCTGAACTTTCTCATTGGGTTGTTTCGAGGAAGACACGACATCACATCAGCTAGCAACATACACAAATCATGTTTCTAACAAAGTTTTATACTTTTATTGGAAATGTTTGTCACGATAAAGTCAGATTTTTTCTTCTTGAAATATCAAGAATCCCAAAATTACATTTTCATTTCCTTTCAAGTTTCTTCAATCATTGTCATGATGAATTCAAGAAGACAAGCTATGTGTGCGAGACGAAGGTGAACCAATAATGTTATTTTTATTTCAAGTTTTCCCCATCTCCTCCACAAATTTTTGTGTCAAGAAGACAGTCAGCAAAAAACTTAAAAATTCTTCTTCCTGCCTATTACCAAGTACCAGTATAGGTACTTCGTTATGTGTAAGTTTCTGCCAGAGTAAAAAATCCTGATGCCGTAAAATCGCAATAATACAGAAACATCCTCTTTGTACAATAACTGTATATATATGTGTAACGCAGATGTACCTTGTAGTGTAAAGTAATGCAAAGCAAAGCTAAGGAGAAATGTAAAGGAACTTTCCATTTCTTTTCTTTCCTCCGTTTCCTTTTCTAAAGGGAAAATCGATTCAGTTGCTTTACTTCAGTCCTACTACTGCTACTCCTACTCCTACCACTACTACTACCAGCGACGAACAGTAGTAGTAGTAGTAGTAGTAGTAGCCTAGCACTAGGATTGTAGCAACCTCCTACTTACTCTAAAGTAACCTCACTCTTGGCTATACACACGCCATACATACATCCAATCCCACATTTACTACACAACTTCATATAGAAAGAGAAAGTAAAAGCAAGCGTTCGACTTTTCTCCCGGCTAAGAAAGAAAGAACCGAACTGTAATATAATATAGCCCAAAAAGTAAACCAGAATGAAAATCTTCTGACAGTACTAACCAGCTATGTACATACAATGGTACTCCTCTCTTCCTACTACTACCACTACAAGCCTACGTTTCCGTCTATTCTCTCTCTATTTTCGTAGTAAGAATAAGAACTTCCAAGTTTGTACTGTGTGTGTGTGTTAGGTATATATGGTACTCCCAGCCTAACTTTCTTACCAACCCAACACATCTAGTAATCCAGCAACATGACGATTGCCAAGCAATGAAATGCAATGCCAAACCCCGGCCAGAGAGCTAACCATATCACTACCACCACCAGCCTTAAGTCTCTCATACTTTTAGGCCTGCAGGAAGATTACACTACGTATAACACAACTATAAGGATGAACTATGTACACTTACACCTAATATACCAAAGTACTATACACGCAGTAAGTATTACCTACACATAAGTATATAGCACACCACGGGAATAGTTTTCCTCGTGTTGCTGTGTAAGGAATATTACTATAAGACTAAATAATATGTACTTTCTCGTTCAGCAGGTTATTTAAGTGCCGACAGAATTTCACCAGCAAGTCAGGCCACTAAGTCTTTTTACTTTTAGTCAAGTCAGACCAAGAGTCAAATATCTTTCCCGGTACTCACAACCCGTCCACGTACGTGGAGTACCCCGTATACGCCTGTATGTAGTAGCACGTCTTTCTGTCAGTTCTCCACCACCACACACACCACTCGACTACTGGGAGCGAAGAACAGAGCAGTTTTGTATTACTTGTGTTAGGTTGACTGTAGTATTAGTGTACACTTCATAGTTTCTGATCTTACTTGTATAAATGAAGGCAGATTGAGGTTTTATGTTACGTAGAGCTGCTATTATGCATACACATATATGAATACTCAAGTGCCTTGACATCTCCGGTTGTAAAAGTTGATTTTCTGCGTGCCAACGAACAACGAATCTCTTTTGGTATTATTAGTGCGTTATACTATACAACTGTAGTACGCCCTGGTGAGTGTACAGTCTCAATAATTCTATAGGTAGCTCCTACCCACTGCCGGGTACTTTATTATTAGTGCTCCTGTTAGGAACTGTGTGTATATAGAGCTTGAACATATTCGAACACTCTCCCGTTCTCTCGGTATACGATGTTGCTGAATAAAAGTTTCCAGCTAAGCTTATTATTATAGTGGGACTGCGAGTTGAGTGCAGATCGTAGCAGAATTATGGTGTGGTGCTATGTCTTGTTCTTGTACAACTACTCCCACTATATATAAGAACAAATCCACTGCAGTGGATTTAAATGGAAGGCAAATAGTTAGCTATTCCGTACTGTTCTGCACTTGTCTTTAATGACTTTCTTCTTCAGTTATAGGAAGTCAGCGATTGGTTCAGTTAATGCTCAGAGCAAAACCCGCAGTATTAAAGCAAAGCAAATGAGAGTTGCACTAAAAGAGAAATTCGCCTGTGCAGACTTATTTGCATTACCGTTAATAGATTCGTTCCGCTTTACTTGTTACCTTCACTTATTATGCCTCGTACGTTACGTTCGTCTTCAAATTCGATTTCACCTTTCATTTCCCACTTTTCCTGCATCAGACAACATAGCCGAGTTTCAAGTCCTATTTGTGAACAATATGTCCTGCATCTTCTCCCGCAGAAGAACTCTAGACATTTTTCCTATAATAATAATGTACTAAATCATAGGCTTTGACGGAGCTCGTAAATGAAATATAATATTATTATTCCAGATCATATGATCAGTCAATTCAACTTTTCTCTAGCTACCATTATTCCCACAGAAAATTGAAAGAATATGTCTATTCGATATGCTCGGTTCGGAAACAGTCGACAAAGTAGATAATAATGTGGCATTTCTGTGAAATTTATTATGGTAACATAATCCATTACGGTGGACGTGTCTGTGTGTGACGTGACATCACCATTGCGAACTACATTCACATTATTCCAATGCTTTACCATTATATACGTTTCAAATAGAAAATTTATTCGTTCTGACTCTACCTTCAGTGCAATAATTTGTTGACATTAATTGCACATTAAAATAACGAACCCACCCAAGTACTAAGAACTTATCATCTCTCTCTCTCTCTGTGTACGCCAAAGCGATAAATTATGTCCCACAATATTCCTGTATTGCTTTTAAGCCTACAATTGCAATGACTTGGCTCCAAGTATGATGCTGTCATGAAATTATGGTCATATTACACACACACACGTAGGTACATATCACACGTGCGTAGATATTTTATGCGTAATGCCAGGTAGGTGTGCCGTACGTATTTAATACATCGGAGGATACGCACGAACAAATTGCAAGCATAAGGGATGTGCATATAATATAAAACCATATAACACTAAGCCTTTATTTCTATCCGTTAATCTTTTTAATCCCGCAGTATTTCGAGATTATACTTTATTTCTCTGTCATTTCTGACGTAAAATACCACAAGCTTTTTGTATTACTTTGAGAAGGAAAAGTTTGTGGGAGTTTCGGGATCTGCTAGTCAAAAGTTAAATTTTAATTCAATCCGAATAGGCTCACTGTGTATAATCTAGTTGAGTGTGATTCGAAGAAAAGTCAAAATCAGTCTTACTTAACAAGATTCTTATCTGCATTGGATGCACCATGTGAAATCTTTTTTTAGATTACTAGTCATATCGCCTCCACGAGCAAAAGAAGAAAATAAAATCGTGAGATATAAAAAGGAGGATTTCCACAGCAGACGTCTTCGTTTATAGTCAGCTCGTATACAAAAGAAAAGAGACAAACAAAGAATTCCATATCCACAGAGAAAGTTTTGCAGGGTAATAAATATTTCATAAAACTAAGAATAAAGAAAGTCCCTTAAGTTCTCTGTGCTGTGTGCCAAGGCAGCAGTCTCTCTACACACAGAAACTTGTAGAGAAGAAGAGCCTATAAAGAGATGTCAAATGTCAAAATGTCTGCTACAGAAGAAAAACCGCTTATAGACTAACAGCCTTTGATCTTGTAGATATTTCATATCTCTTCATGTATGTACAGCACACTGCACACGCAGCCTGCTAATAATTTTGCCACGTTCATTTAAGTCCTAGCCAAAATCTCGTTATACTAACAATAAACCCTTGATAAACGGGGTAAAAAAAGTATCGTAAGCAAAAATGAAATCAAAGACAGCTTGTTATTTTTTATTAAAAATTATCTAAAATTGGACAGTAAATGAAACAGATCAGTATAATGACAACTTTTTAGTGAAGCTGTAGAAAATAAATTATAATTAACTAACACAAGTAGAATCGTCAATAAGCAGAATACAATTAACGCTTCACTGTGGTATATAGACTGACTTTATGTTGAGGGTAAGTAAAATGTACAAGAACGTACTGTTTACAAGTATGTACACTTCGTTCACATTCACAATGCTTGGATATGTAATTTTATATTTTAATTGGTTACAGAGAGTAAAATTATATATCCTATCTGTTACGTTAGTACAATATTTGCAAGCATACCTAGGTACTTTTACAACACGACACATTGGATGTGTCAGAGGTCACGAAAGAGTTTCCCGTTTGACTCCATCTTCGAATTTGGCCTTACAGGAATGGAGCAACCTTTTTGAAGACTTTGTCTAAATCCGTTGTTTAGTTCTCGTGCATACAAGCTGACAGACAGTTATACACAGTCAACCCATTCGTATACAAGTATCTGAAGATACTGACTAATAATAATAAGTAGTCGAGTCAGGACGTAAGAGAGTAAACTATAACGTAGTAAATACCAAGCTTAAATAGCTTTGCACAAATATTACACACGCATATAGTTTATACTATGTACTTATAAAATATTTGCACAGTACACTGACTGCATTGGCAAATGTGTCTACTTGCTTACTTAGTAAATATCCACAGAGTTATTCATTCATATCCCATGATCTTATGTACATTCTAGTAATAATCTAATAATATACATGTATAAGTAGTACACGACTTCTACTACTGGTTCTGCTGCTGGGATAATGATACGCAGTTTTAGAATGCGAGAGAGCTGAGCATGAGACTTTCCTTTATCTCTACTCAAGTCGAGTCCCATCATCTCATCACATAGCACATAGCTAACAAAGTGCACTGCGACACAACGTGAAACCGCAGCGGGATTTGCTATGGTGAATGGGAAAACTGACATGAGCAAAGTGCTTTGCTTTTCTAAACACTCCATAGCATAACTGTGGAGAGAAGGCTAGTGAAACCATTGAATTGCATGTAAACGACGAGCTGCTTACTAACTTTGTACAGTTTTGTTCAGCTGAGGTGGCATTCTCTTCCTGGCATTGCCACCAATATCAAATCAAGGCACGCTTCGGGATTGTATTGTATTTTTCCTTTACATTTTACATCGTCGTGCCACATCTTCTACAAAAATTTTGCATTGGCAGGATTGACTCTTTGTAGTAAATAGCATGGTTCACTCTTTTCAAAATAGGTCGATATGTATGTATGTATGCATGCACAAGTGGTAATTTGGGGTTTGGGTTTAAACCTTGCAGCACTAGAGAAATATAATTTTCTCTACTCCAACTTTCCCACAATCTTGTTACGTAAATAGTACACTACTACTAATAGCTGTAACGAAATGATACTAAGTTAGTTAACAAACTAGTTCGAGCGATGTTCATGTAACCATCTTAACAGATGATTCAATTTCCACAGGCGAAGTAGTAGGTAATTAGTAGGTTCAATGGATGATATATGTAGAATAGTAGGCATTTCCTATATAAAATTCCATTGTGAAACAAACTGATAGAAGTAGAGAGAGAGAGAGAGTTGATAAAGAACGAATTAGTATTATAAATTATTTATTATCGGCTCAGTTTGAACATTAAAGTTCGTGTGCATAACTATAAAGGTTGAGAATTGAAGTGAACATACTACAAAGGCATATATGGGAACTTGGTTTGATAATGAAATTATTATCAATCCCATTAGCCGTTTTGTGAAAAACATGAATTTCCGTTCTAGACTGAATTGCACTTTATCTTAGAGTTGTATAAAGTAAAAGTTCACAGTAAAAGAGAAAGCTGTACATTCAGCCTTTCTCTCATAAATCTTCCATCTCCGAATGGATTTAATGGTAGAGAAATCTTTGGCAAAGAAACCACATTTCTCTGTTCTGCTCGCAACATTCATTTATATACGGATAACGTGTATCATTCCATGCCACGTCTACGAACCGAGTGGGCAGTCGACTCTCTTTTAGCAAACCACACGCTATGACAAAACCACCTTCTCAATGCGATTATGTATTATCCAGTTTGTCATCTCTTTGAACGCACAAATACAAACTCCTTTCAGAATTGGCTAAGGTAATGTCTTTACATTTCAAACAGATGATATATCTCATACAATTCCAATACCACATTTATATTTTTTCAAGTCATTCACCTCTATATGGAAATTAAATCAGCTACCTACTCATCAAACGAAATTGTCAAATAATAAACTAATCAATCTGACATACTACAAATTAGAAAAATTAATAAAGAATGAAAAATTCCGAGTAGTGAAAAAAGGGAAAACGATACTGAATATACAAATTGTTACATTTTTTAGCTTACTTTGATGGAGTAAGGTAAGGCAGGTAATTTATTTCATTGTACGAAATTTGATTTCTGACTAATTCCTTGATTTGTCACAAACAGGAGACAGGCTAAATACTACACAGCGAGTAAAAGAAAATTCATCACAAGAAGAGAAAGTCTTATTTGAATAGAACAGGATTATTCAATCTGATAAGAGGAAACGTAGGTACGAGTCGAAAAGCTTTACTTTACACAAGCAATGTTCTGCTAAAAGCTTATTGTTAGTAGAGCATGGTATATACTGTATAGATTAAGCCTACTTTACCTACAGTTACATAATAAGTCTACATAGATATACTCGACTATAAATACATTATCACTGCGTTTGAACATTCTGCATTCATTTCCTGCGAGTCGCAATCGCATTTGAGTTCAAGTCCATTTGTGAAATATTGGATAACTCTCTTTGTACTTTTCCGTTTCCTGACTTTTTGCTTTTTGTCTGGAGCCGTACAGTCTGAATCTGGATTTGTCTTCCATTCCTTATCTGTTGACACTGATAACGACAGTCTCCTCAGAGATTAAGTCTACATTACGTAAGCAATGTAGTCATGGCAGAACATCCAAATCTGAGATTGGAGGACTCTTGTGATGACTACTGACTTAACGACTTAAAGTATACATATACACAGATATAACTTCATAAAACTGAGAAAGCAAGCCTTGGATATAAAAGCATTGCCTACGTAGTGTGTACAAGGGTATAATATAGAGAAAGGAATGTCACAATATAGATTCTATGGCAAACTCGTGGAAGACAGTTTTAAGCGGATTTTTCTCCACTCAGTTTTCTTCTGCAGGGATTGTGTACCCAATAATAAACTTTTTTATACACTTTCATTCTTTTTGATGGTGAACTCGGTGATTTGTCGGGGGTCTTTATTTTTTGCCATTACTATTAAGCCTGCGTTACATTTACGGTATCCGAACCGCAGCAACCGTGGAAAGATATAACGATATACTATACACTATACACTATAAGAGCGAATGAAAACTGTCCAATATTCTCTCCAGTAATAACCGGATATGATCAATATCCATTTGCGACGTGATATTTCTGTAGATTGTTGTTGTATGGTGTGGTCTGGTAATGTGTAATGAGAAGTTGGTTGTTGAAGTTTCATTGTTTATGTTTCCACTTAGCAAGGCAATTTATCCGCAGAGTTTTAGTTTTATTTGTATTAGCAGAGTGAAAAGGTCCGGTAATGGTGTCCCAGTGTCCTTTCATTCTATAGCACCCACAAGTTTTCACTATAACTAATAGTAATTGAAGAACAGGATACCTATTGCATTGTCAAAACTTCTAAATTGACTGTTGACTTTGTTCTTGATATGAACTAATAGAAATATTTGCTTATCTATTAATGTATTTAGGTACGAGTATTGTGTAACATGCACTTAAGTATGAAAATGAAAACTACAGACTTGAGAATAAAACTATTTGCACAATGCAATTTTGTCGTAATTGTATAAAAAGTTTTTACAGGTATGGAATTTCGTTACACATACAGTTGCAGTACGACATGGCGTACTTGCAGTTGAAATACTTCACATCGTAAATGAAAATTTAGGCCTCTTGTTGACAAACCATTGGTCTTTCTACTTACAACAAACAAACGCAAGCCTTATGTATAATCATTTATATAATTGAATTACATTTTCTTCCAATTATTTACACGAAACAATATTATCATGAATATTATATACCTATCTTACTTTCCAAGTCTAAATTCAACAGATACCAGAGCATACTTGCGTCGTAAGGTACCTACCTAATAATTAGATAAACGCTTTTTGTACATGTCACTGGAGAAAGCTCATACTGAATTATTAAGCAATGGAATGGTATGACAGCCGGTGTTGTCTCAGCGGGGAACATTTCACTGCGAACAATGTTTACCCAGTTGATTCATCCAAAGTTGGATATGTATTCGATAATTAAATAATAGCATGATAGACCATGGAGTAACTACAATCGATCTCCAGCTTTCTTGAATACAGTTACTAACCTTTTATTCAATTTGGGTAGTGCTGCAGCAGATACAATTATATATACAATGCAGATGAATTGTATTGAAGCAATAATTAATTGAAAGCATTGCGAAAGTAAACAATATACGTAGATAATTCATTTTTCTTATGGTGTATGCGATACAAATACAACACGATACTTCAATAAGTAGGAGAACTGGTGGAATGTTATATGAAACTGGTTTTGAAGGTAGAAATTCCCTGTTGGGAGAAAATAATTTTTTGTTTCATCTATTCTGTACCATACTCAGCACGAAAATAATTAAAGCTACTACTGCATGAAACTTGAGTTACTTTTGTTCGCTATAGTTATATAATTAATGGCTATAGAAAATGTTTCAATATATAAAAATGTCTGTAGTATACATGGGCTACCCGGGTTGCATGCAAAAGGTTACTCTTATATAAAGGATGAGAAAAATATCTACGTCAAATTATTTTATTAGTAGTCAGGGCAGGGCAGTGTAGCACTTTTAAGTTATTTAGGAACCAGTGTGTTATCTGAAGGTATAGCTTTAGTTTTTGCTGAAATTTCTGATTTGCTCAAAAAGCTTTCCTGTGTTTCGGTCGTTTCTCGCTTCACATCACGGTGCCAATTTTTCTCTTGCCTTCACACAAGAACTGCATACTTACGTGTAAAACATACCTCTATGAAATTTAATACACCACGAGCCACGAACTATACTCTTACACATCTAGTGAATGCCTCAGGGTTATCTTTCAAATTTGACGGAATATTGTTATCTATAGCATATATTATTGGCAATTCAGGTTTATACGTTGTACTAGTTGTACTAATATCACATACTAGTTGCTACTTGAGCGTTTGATAAAAATATTGTAAAGCTTCGTTCAACTTTTGAAGTTCGTAAGTTATGTAGTTGGTTTCATAGAGAAGTCTGTTTCAAGTACCTGCCAGCAAAATGTAGCTAGAGCCGAGAGCCCTTGAAGTTATGAACCAGAGTGCAGAGTTCTACTTAACACAGAGCACATAATATTATAACAATATATATCAGACACATCTATCTAAGTTCAATAACTAAATCCTTGTCGTTTCTGTTACTATTCTGCAGACATCGCGATAATCCTGCATCAAAAGGGAGTTCGTCGTCTTCGTGCTCGAACTCGTCGACAAACACCAACATGACGGCCACTACAGCCCACACAGCAGGGCTCAACTCGTGTAACTCCACTCTTCGTCGTAGCAAGAGCATGGGAGCCGGGATATCAAAGATAGGAGATGACTCTTCATCAGCATCCTCTTCCTCCGAAAATATTAATGGTTTACGTCGTTCATGCATCCTAGCAGCCGAAATGCCAGCTCCAGATACAGTCAAAAATGTTCGCACAGTATTTGAAAAGATGATGGTAAGTAGGTCGAAAGGTTCGAAGAAAAATGCTCCAGCTGCCGAAGGCACCGACAGCATCGATGGCTCAATGATGATGAGCGGAGTGAGCTTTCTGGATAAATCTTCCATGGACATCAGTTGTAATAGTTATGGCTTCAAGAAATCGCTAAGTTCTGTCAAATCAAATCCTACAAGCAAAATTTTCCGTTCTGAAAGCATGCGAATAGAGAATAATGATTCAACACTTGGACGAAGATACGGGAAACCAGTTTTGTTAAAAGATAGTAGTCCGACAAGTACATTATCAAGATCAACTGGAAACTCTCCTCCTAAGACTTTTGAAAAATCTTCCTGCATCAATAGCAATAACAGTTGCAGCACACCTTCACTCGAAGCTGAACGCAGATCAGCTGTCAAGAAACTAGTAGAGAGGAAACTTTCTGAACCAATTAAATTTAACCCGAAATTGGGTTGCGGGACGACAAATGGATTCCGACCGAGGGAGGGATCTCTGTCTGAAGAAGAACTGTCACTCTTGTGCTCCCTGACTGATGACAGTCAACCGAAATTTGTTCCTCCTGATGTACTGCAGCGGATTCGCTCGTGTGGAACCACAACGACCTACTTCGGTGGACAAATTGTTGCAAAAACGGTTAAAAATAGAAAACTGGCTGTGACAAGAAGACACACTGTGGATTTCCAAGACTACTATAGTAGTACCGGTTCTTACAACAGTTCGACCAACACTTTAATGCATGGTGAAAGCAGTGCAAGTAATTATGGCAGTTCCTCCGCCACACCAACTAATCTTTATCACAATGAGCTATTAGACTCTCCTAACTACTATGGGCCAACGGGTTTTTCCGCATGCGAAAATTTTAGTTTGGCGTCTATTTCTCCAGCCTCGACGGCAACATCCTCCTCTGCATTGTTGAATAATGGGAATATGACGGTGCGAAGCAGCGCGAGTAGCACTAGTAGTAGTACTACAACGACTACGACCACCACAGCCAAAGCCGGAGGACTTCAACAAGATTACCGAACAGCTTTCCACCTCCCACTCGAATCAATTTACAGTGCCGCAGCAGCAGCTATGATGAAAGCCGACTCGGCTCCTAGAATAATTTCAGTTTTGCCCAAGTCTCAATCTAGTTCACCAACTAAGAGCAGCTCACCGGCTGGATCAATTATTGAAGGAAGAAACTCTCCGGAAGGATGCGAGAGTCACAATGATAATTGTCACACTCGTTCCGAATGGATCAATGAAATTCCTTTGTCAAAGTCAACATCCGAGGTAGTAATTGAGAAATCGGTCAATAGCAATAATGTATCACCACCACCACCGTCTTCTCCGCACCAGGAAAAGCAAGACGGAAATAACAATAGCATTTCGATTAGTGAATCTGTCAAAGGTAATTGCACCGGAGATAACTCGGAGGAAGACAGGAAGTTTTCACAGATGGAAGGAGCTTGGTTCTAGTTCTGTAATATTGTATTTGTTGTTTTATTGCAAATGTTTAAAAAATTGTTATATTGTTCTGAAAATACTATGATATACCTACGACATTTTGGTGAAAGCACCATTGTATTAATATAATATACTTACCATACAATTATATACCTATAAGTAATCCCAGCATGTTAAATGATTCAAACGTTGTATGTAATTGTAATCTTAAATCTCGGAGCGAGCGTTTAATAAGCAAAGGTTTTAAAGATTTTATAAATATTAACTTTCACTTCGTCAGAAACACTTACTATACATATGCTTTAAGAATTACAACATAAATATTGGCAAAATTTGCAAAAAATATTTGTACATTTAGAAAAATCAAATGACACAAAGGAATTTAATTGAATATCATGTACTTCACGATCACGATTATCAAGATGCAAAGAACATTCAAGAACAATCATAACATCCAAACAAGTCTGAATAATTAATTAAGAAAATTAAGTTCGTGTTCCGCTTTTCTAAATTTGAATAAGCGAAACAAAATATGTAAGTTAATTAGGAACAATCCGGTTTTAGTTTTATCCGTTTTACATTAAGTTTAAAGAGAAAATAGAAATCTTTGTTTGTTTGTAATTATCCCAATTGATTTTTTCAACTATAACTTTCCCTGCTGCTATGATTTTGTACTTACTTTACTTTCTTTTTTCACCGTTGTTATTTTATGTTGTAGTATATATCTGTAGAGATAAATATGAAGCCCATATAATACATAATATATAAGTATCCGCTATTGTAAAGTACTCGTTAGATAAAATCTTGACGAATCGATTTTAATTATTAACATTATACACACGGTGATTCGTAAATTATGCACGTAAACTGCTTTTTATCATGCAGCTACTGATCTGTTACTATACCAGAGAATGTATTGTGTGCATAGTAAAGCTACTTATTATTAGTGTCCTTTTAAATCCTACTTATCGCTTCGTAAACTGTATTCAAGTCGATGCGCTTTATTGTTGGGTAAAATATGGAAATTGATGCTATTGTGAATATTGGAAAGTTGGATCGGTTCCAACGAAGAATACCGGAGCATGTCGTAGTGAAGTAATGGGATATGTACACAATAGTTTCTAGGTGGATGACTACGTCCACATTTTGTTCAAGGAGCACTTGAGAGTTGAGTGAGAGTCTTCGCACACTCTGTCTATATATATTATTATACACATACAGATACTGCAATCCAATATGCATCGTGTTATAATAAAATCTAAGTACTTAAATATATGTTGCATGAAAAGGTATAATGTTATTGCATTATAGGTCCAGCTGTACACAGTAATGAATACATAATGAAATGAGAATTTACGAACAATCGCTTTTTGTTAGTGTTTCTAGATTATTACTATTATTAGAATTATATTAAATAGTAGGAGTAGTATGTGCGTATACAGTTTACATTTTACTACCACGTACTGTTTGTATTACTAGACAATAGTATGTATTGCTTGAGCACTAATATTATTATTTTGTAGTTGGAAAACTCAGTCGCATTGTGAATCTGTTTTCTACAAGTTAATTTGATGATGAATGGTTATGTGCACTATTTCCTATACACACGGCGCAACTGGGTGCCATGTATGCCCGGCACATTATTTCCGTAGTAGAATGTAGAACAATAAATTTGTACTAACTGGATTTATTTCCATGGTCCGTATGAGCTCGTTGTGCTTTCTCTCCTGTGATTCTGTGATTTTATAATGAAGAAATGTTGGTCTTATGAATAAATTTCGATGAAAATACCTCGGGGTTCTATGAAAAGCAATTAATCGTAATTAACACAAAACCGTATCATTTCCAATATTATAAACACACTCTATAGTGAGTAGATCCACATTCATATTGTACAAGTTTGTACACAAATAAATGCAACTGTCATCAAATGAAGATTTATCCCTGTGTAGTACTTCTACTAATACTCATACAATGCAACCCTTTCATTCAATAGAATGTCATCCTAAGTACGAAATGAGAATGATAGACGATATTTTGTACTGTGACTTTTTAACTTCTATTACTACGGCCATTAAGCACCCTATTTGGAAAGACTGAACATAATGCAGAGACATAATGTCACAGTTCTGTCTCAAAGTGCTTGACTGTTACTATTGTAACATTGTTCTTCTCTGCACTAATATTAAAGTAATCTCATGTACTACTACTCACCCTATGAGTTTACAAGAACAATAAGGAATTCACTTTGGCTATGTATATACCTATATAAACATATTCCTATATATATATATATTGTTCTAACGTGTAGTAATACCTTGAACTGTGATATAAGTACCAAGCCTTATAGGTATATGCCTATATATTTAGTGTGCATGTATTGTGTTTTGTGTACACTTAGGTCTAGTTATGTCGACTTTCGGAAGCATCTGCAGGAGAACTGTGAGCTGAGCTAGATGGATAATTTAGAGGAACATGATTCAGTCTAATGTTGCCCTATTGTACAACGTAATAGAAGGAAAAGAGTACAATAAACACTAACACTACCCAACAAACTCTGTTCTCGTCCAGAATAGAAATACTCGAAAAGCAGTTGAACATGACAGGACGCAGCCCTGAAACAAATGGAATGGACCCAAATGAAGTGGCACTTGTCACAAAGAGTACAACCAGAAATAAATTTCTACAGCATAATTTTATCATTATCTTTACCATGTTTTCCATTTCATCTCGAGGTAAATGTGTATAAGCGCCCTGTTTTCAACTAAATAAAGTCAAAGTATCGCTGTACATCTTTTCTTTGTCGCACTTAAGAATATGAATGAACGAAACTGGAGGAGAGTAAAAGTTTTGTGTACTCAGAGAAAGAAACACAAGCCATGCATTAAACACAACATAAGCTTGCTTTCTACAACTATCCTTCATACTGAAAACGAAAATACATTCACATACACATTTAAAGTTCTAGGCTGTTCGCTTTCTGTTTCTACTTCTTACAGGCATAATTCCTAACACACACAAAGTGTGTATAGACTTTCGCCAGGCTTTATCATCCGCAATATTTTCTACGGAAAATAAAGGTGTGGTAGTGAAAAATACTCAGCATGGAATTGTTTGCACTGTGGTGTACCTAGTCACTAATGTAGGGCACTATGTTACTTCCATTGTATAATATTACACCACTACTGCTATAAGATACTTATATACAACTACTATTGCATCGTATTGCGTTTTCCTGGTGTAAAAAGCCTATGTCCTGCTGAGTTGAATTGTTTATGCATATTGAAAGAAGAATGTGTGTACTAGAAGGGAGTAAACCACTAACACTCTCAAGTATCTGTGTTTGTACATATTACAATATAAGCACCTGTCTACGTGTATTTTCTACAATGTGTGCTAAAGTTACAAATGAGCATCGACTATGAATGAAAGGCAACGCACTACGTAGCCTGATAAATTATTTACATCTAACAAGAAACAGGCTTACTTGAGTGATGTTAAAAGACAAATAGATAATGGAAAATGCTGTTTAAATAAAATATAATCTCACTTTCTTCACACACATACCACTTACCACATAAAAAGTTACATACTTACTATACCTACATCAAACTGAAAGCTGTGAAAAATATTGAATGATGAGATAAATGTTCCTCAAGTGCAGTTTCCTCGTCCCTTTTTCATTAAAACCTCCGTAACGGAATATTAGATTACATACAAGTAAGTAACAATGTTTGATTCTTCTATAAGAAAGGTCATCCATCACTCGTGAAACCTCAAAAAATTCATTCCACACACTTCCAAAAAAGCTGAAAATCTACACAAATGAATTAAACATAAAGAGCAATCAATCATAAGTGAACTCTTGTTAGTCAAGAGGATAAAAGAACTACTCAAGTACCTGCTTAACGAGTCATCGTACGAAAATGAAACATTTATGCATACAGAACATTTGGGTTACACTATAAACTTGGAAACTAACTTATGTCTGCAGACGAAAAGAAATCAAAATTGTGGCACACATCTGTGTAGTATTCGCAGTATACTACAACATACAGTTTAGTATAACTCTATACAGACACAGATTGTCAAGAATAAAGATATGGAAATATTTTTACGATGTAAAGCTTAATAAAGTAATAACCAACGTTTTAGAACTGATAAATATGCGAAACAGAGTGAAAGAAGTAAAAAAGAACTAATATAAACCGTTCGTATGCAGCTGCAATTTTCTCATTAAACGGGAAACAACTGGTTTTCCATGACATCATCGAATACTGCATGCTGAAGTGAGCAAACCGAATGTAGCACTAGTACCATAGACAGAATTTAAGTATGTGCCCATTACTGCATATTATAGGTATTTTATGTAGAGGTATATACCTACCTGTATATAAGTGTATTTTGCTTCTTATCTAAAATATCAAAACTGGCTAGATTTTCAAAAAATACGAAACATTGAAATGGTACACGAAATGGTATTCTCATATATAAGATTGTTGGTGACAAAGAATATAGGGTAAAAAGGTCATCATCACATCAGCAATTCAATTGAGTCGAAGGAGTTTGAACCGAGTTGACTGCACACACAGCAGCGGTTTGAAATGCACACACAAGGCGAGAGACTAGGTTATAACAGGGTAAAGTAATAGTCAACTCTACGTGAAATTTACTCCATAAAAAGAAAGAATTGGTGTAACACTCGTAAAAGTCATAAAAGCCAATTCCGTATTCAGTTTTGTAGACTATGTGCACAGGAAACTATCCACGAGCGAAAGTAACTTTGCTTTCGTCGATTTGACTTGACTTGGCCTCTTGGTGTACACTACACCATACTATAAGTCTCTGTGTGTGTGCATTGTTATTTCTACCTAGTTTTGTAGTTTTAGGGTTAGAAGCTTTATAGGAGGCATAATATATAAATGTGATAGTGATATGATGTGACGATGTAAGCGAAATGGGTGGTGGTGGTATGCAATGCACATTATTCACTCAGATTGGAATATAAATGGAAAAGTACATATAAATGTGAGACCAATATATCCACATCGCCACTACTGTGCTTCTATAAGACTATTATTCCCAAGTAGTAAACCATTTAAATACAATACAGAAGAAATGAGTCAGCCACTATTTGCAAAAACTACTGAATAACCTACATTATTACGGGCAAGCAACAAACGTTAAACGAACCATGGCGTATTAGTATAATGTACATATACCTACACATTACCTACCCCATACCAGGCAATAAAATAAAATGATATACTTTCCAGACTTAATAGTAGCAGCAGTAGTAATAATAATACAATACTAAATTAGTGCACAACTACTTGCAATACCTTTCACCAACATTTCTACACTATTTCGCGGACTTTCTAATATATACTTATAGGAACTTGCTACTATTAGTAGGTGGTAGAATTGTGGTGCGGATGCATAACATAATATTGTACTTTTGTGTTTTAGTTTATTCACACGCAGACCCAACCTTATAATACGAATTTTATAAGTTTTCTTTGTGAAAGTGAGAGAGTTGATATATTAAAGACATTCCAAGCATGCACATACAATTGTGTAGGCATTTATAGAAAAGCAAGGAAGATAATAAGTGCCAAATGTCATATATATGAACGCATAGGTATGTTGGTATGTGTATGTATGTACAGAAGTAGAGAAAGCAGTAAATTATGACTTTTACCATCCAGACTGACGGTCCATTAAGTCTGTTTCGTTTCGTTACGTTACGTCGCATTACATTCAGTAATACGATAATACGTATAATAATAATACAGTACATCAGTAGTGCAGTGCACAACCACACCACTACAATAGTAAAGGACACAATACAAAATATTCACAGTAGTATTTCTAAATCTAGTAGGAGAGGGAAAGAAGAAGTAATGTAATCTAAATACGACACATAACACCGTGCTTACAACGAAACATGCCAAATGCGCCTCGTGCCTCGTGCACGTCTTATGTGGAAACATTGTAAATACAAATATTATGACAGGGCTATTGTGAAAAGGCTGGGACAACACATGATAAATACGCATCTTTATTAGTGAATTGTAGGAGAAGGAACATTGTTGGCGTAATAGTTCCTTCCTCTTCATATCCACCACAATTTCATGATGTCTACAACACTTTTTAGACAAAATTGCACATTTTATTACACAATTCACCAAGTCGGTTTTTGCTATATTTCTATGGTGCAGCCAGTACAAATGCAAGGTTTTTAAGTAGAAAGTGTTCTGGTACTGTACATAGCAGTGCGGTGGTGATGGCGAAATGACTCCACCCGCACACGCCCATCTATTTCCAGTGTTACTTTAAAAATAAAAGGACTACTGTACGTTTTCAGACGAAGCGTTGTAATATTTGGCTTCTGGCCGAGATAACGCTCTTGCGTCTATCATCTATATATGTATACTACTACAATGTTCACACACTTTACGTGATATTATTATTATAGTGTTTGGGGAATGTATAACATTCTGCCCAGACATTCACATGAGCTACGACTACCACGGTTGTGTGTATAAAGTAACAGAGCTATTTCATTCTTATTCTTGGACAATCGAGCCCAGGAGGGAGGCGAAATATGCACGCACGCAACGTTTTACTACTTTGTTCTTGAACAAACGAAATTTGGCACCGCAGACATTGCGTATAATAATATGAAGATGTTTACCTACTTAGGAAATTTTAGGCTGTGTGTTTGCTCAGTTGTTGTAAAAGTTTGGAAAGCTGGGACTTGAGAGTATAAGAGCACTTTAAAAAAGCAATTGAAAGCTCTTACTGATTTAAATATTAAATTCCACACAACGTTATGGAATAATTAGTTAATTCGCTGGTGAAAGTTGCTGATGTTTGAAAGTTATTCTAAAACATTTCAACTAATTACTTAAACTTTTAGTTAGGAACATACAGTCGTACTACGACGGGCTAAAGGATTTAGGCAGTGTGTCTCTTCAAGACTAAAGATAACTGTACCACAGCGTCTTTCATACTTGTTCATACTTCTTTGGGGAATCAGAGCTAATTTATATAACAAGGAAAAGCTGGTAAGTGGAAATATGGATTTTCCATTCACCCTGTAGACAATTGGAGTGAAGGAACGAACGCACGACAATGCAAGTCTACTGCAATGCTGCTCCTGCATCCATAATTCTCTGCGGAAGCGCTGCGAGAAAAAACCAGAAGCAGTATGTGAGCCCATTTAAAATTCAAATACATCTACTTAACTTTATTACCAGAAACTTAAGTCAAGTTAGCTACATTTATGGATTTACGCTTAAAACAGCACAAGCTGTGAGCTCCATGACCTCGCATCATACCGCTTTTAACGTACGGAACGTTTCCTACCGCTTTCCAAGTGCTCAAATTAATTTATACAGGCTAAGCAACACATCTAACTCATTCCAAAACGTATTTTGAATTGTAATTACATAAAATATACCTTCAGTAATTACAATTATTTCAAAATATTCATAATACACTAAACCAGATTTTAATTCCAAACCATGCATGCAAACATTACCTACAATATTACATAATTCCCTATTTGAAATCAATGCATCAATAATTGTGTGAAGTTTTATACTTACAAGTGGGCAATTTTTTAAATGATTTTACTGTGTTGTATTTACATGCACAAGATTTGAAACTCGTAAGATTTGAAAACGCTGCAACTAAAAGTGCCACTTTTTAGTTGTCATAGACATTTTCATGATGTACACTTTAATTAAGGTCGATTCCAACATTATGTTGCGCCAATTTTGATTCAGTTTTACAAA
>JABASD010002868.1:0-23369 GCA_019776165.1 Pogonognathellus flavescens
AGATTGAGAAATAGTTCTTTCGTTATTATATTCATACATTTTTGGAACAGCTGATCATTTTGGATGGAACAGCTGATCGGCTAACACTCATCCTTAACATCTTTATACGACCGTAGAAATTGCATTGGCCCTTTCTATTATTTTATTATGTAATACGTCAGTACTTTAATGCATAAACGAGGTAGCTTTTAATGTTACATGGTACTTGTGTTCTGGTCTTTCCAAGCCCTGTCAAACTTGGTAATAATGCGGATATACATACTGTTGTAAGACTTTCGGTTTTCTGCTTACTTGTAGACTTACAAGAGCATAGAGCTGTGTGCTCATCCATGGATGGAGTATTTAATATTATGATCTTTTAAGTAGTTGGGTGTATGTAGTGTATTTAGGTACTGTGAGTAGTGCAGATAGAGAGTGTGGTTGTTGCAGTTTCGAATTTTGCCTTTATTTCAAAACAACTACCTCACTAAGGTGAGTACAAAGTTTACTTGAGTTGAAAGACTTCCAAGTTTTGGTAGAGGCAGCCGCTAAGTGGAAAAGAATTCCTTTGTACTTTCCCACAAGCAAACACAATGTCGTTCCTTTTCCGTCCCGTAATTTCCTATTACTACGAACTTATGCAGGCAATAGGACAGTTTTTAATTTCACAAAATCTAATAAAATGAAACTCTGTACTATGGAAGTTTAATAACCGAAATATTGTTAAACATTAATTTATTCACTTGTTAGCATCTCATCCTGTTCTGTGTGTTTATACAGGTACATGAGGCATTCTCTCATAATTTAACATGAAACTTTATGAATTTCTTTTTACCTAAGAACAAACAAACTCGATATTCCTTAGCAGAAAATTCTATTATCTACCTACGCAAAGACTTTTATTATTAGAATTTTCCATGTGGTCTTTTTAGCGAGGTTTTTTATTTTATACATAGTTTCCAAGAAGGCATGCTGCAACAAATGCAAAAATGAAAGGGGAAGGCTGATAAATATCTATACAGGCAGGTAGTACGTGTCCCATAAATTATATTCTGCTTGGAGAGTAATATTTTCATCATACTTTTCTATTGGGGGATGCGATGCAGCCATATGTCTCAATCCAATCGGATAGTTGCGTTGTATGTGGTGGTGAACTGAAGTAAAATTTATGCCTCCAAACTAACACCAGCTTCGTACTTCATATCACAAAACAGTTTTCCAACACAGAATAAGCCATTTGTATTCTCACCTCAAAACTTCTTCATGTTTTTCTCGACTAAATCTACCGAAACATGTAATATTCTAGATTTTTATTTTATGCCTTAAAAATCTTCCCCTACCTTTAGGGAAAATAATATTTTCTCTAAAAATGACTTAGGTACCTATGTTTCCTCATTAAATAATAATTTTTACCATCCTGACGAAAACAAAGCAAAACATAATTACTTGTTTCAACAGTTAAATTGAATTAACTTCGATTGAAGTTCCATATTATGAACAACAATATCTGTATTGAATTATTACATCATTTCATACAGAGACTGTAAAATTATGAATGTGAAGTCTCAGGAAACAACGTTGACTACTGCACATTTCAACTCTGTCTCAGGAAATGGCAGAATGTCAAAGGATGTACATTTCTATAGAATTCAAATACTATTATTCCTCAATAAACTGTATATGTGTACGGTACCTAAAAAAGTGAGAAACATTGAAACTCTTACTACTTCGAGCAGAAAGTATCGATAAACTTGAAAACTTGTATATTATAGGTTGAGTACAGTAATATAAAGTTTTGGTTTGCGTAAAAGACAGACGTATAGATAGATATCGTGCGAAAGCATCAACTAGTGAACTCACCAAATACGAATCGGATGTGTGAAACGTAACAGGATCTCCGGTGTGAGGATCCTGGCATTGGAACTGTAGACGCCCGCTGACGCTCACCAAACGATTTCCGGATCGTGCCAATTCCAAAAGACTCAGACGAAGTGTGTCCGCCCGGTACTCCACCTGCAATACAAATTCCACAGGAAACCCGTCAAATCAGTCAGGCGGATTCTTCACTGCCAGTAATAAGTAAGTAAGCAGATTCGTCGTATACGCAGCTACGTTTGTGCTATGTAACTATGTAAGGTACCGAAAGTCAGTAAATACAGAAAGCACAGAGAAGTTACTTTGTTTTAATCCTTTTACCTTAAAGTACCTTCCTTCGCTTACCTCCGTCTACGGAGGTAACATCAAATCAAATAATGGAAAGCTTTCATCTGCAAATCAAATAGACTGAAATTCGTTTGACTTGACTACAAGACTTTCTATTATTTAATTTTGCTCCACTTTGGCTTTCTGTAAGTCAGTAGTACATTTTCGCTAATGTTTTCACTTCCGTGCCTAAACAAACATGCACTCTCGTTTCAATCGAATGGTATCTGAAACGCAAATTCAATATCCTGTTTACGCGAGATACATTTGCTGTGTTATTATTCTGGTTGGGAATACTGTATTGTTTGCATGTTGTCCCAGATTGAATTATTATTTGTTTAATCGCAGTTGGTAACCTGATTATTTTCATTTTATGTACAAAGACTGCCCAGAAATATTTTAGGCTGTCATAAACACAGGGAAACGAAAAACTTTGTATAAACCTTGAGAATGTATTTCTCTTTTGAAGAAATGGAGTAAGGTAAAAATGAGAATTTGCTTTCACAAGTAACAACATGCCAGATATGTGTTCCAGTCATGTGGAGTGATACTAACCCACAAAAATTTCAATACATACGCTACCAGCAACAGTGCTAGCGTCTTGTTAGGTTGTCCAGCCTTGTGAAATTCTAACAGCTGGAGGTTGAACTTTCTAACGGGGACACAGTAGCAGAGCCAAGCAAGGTACCGATCAAATAAACTCACTCAGAGTCACAAGACTCCCGAGACTTTGTTCAAATGAGTCTCCATTGCATGATTCTACAAAAATAAGACGCTACTCCTTTCATTCTACAGGGTACTGTTTAACACTCGCCATGTAAATGCGGACACAAATACTGCAAATGGTAAATCTGGGAGAAAGTATTTTGAAATACTCGCGAAATGCGTAATCCTCGATACCCTGAACAAAATAAAAAGTCGCAAACAACTACGACCCCCGCAGGAGGCAAAAAAATTATTTTCATTTGAAGAAAAAATCGCATCGCTCAACAAACTTGTTTCTTTTCTTACTACTTTATTTCACGCTTCTCCCAATGAGTCCATTTGGCTCTCACAGTGTCACGCAATTATTACAAAAATCCTGACAGCGCAAATCGCTAATAACATTTTACGACGCGTTTCACAAAATAAGTAAGTGTAAATATTTTCAACTACGGCAAAGCCTGTGTTATAGAGAAAGAGAACACATTTAATGTGCATGTAGGGTGGGATTGCCTCACTAGTAGTAGTGAGTCACTACTGAATTCAGCCGAAAGTAAGGATGACATGCATCAATGAATAAAATGTAAAAGCATCTCGTAAAAAACATGAGAATGAAGGGAAAAAGGAAAAAAGAAATGCATAATATGGGGAAATACTATACGAACCTTTTTCAAACACCCGATGAAGTTGGTGACAGCTCGAATGCCATCCAAAGGACGCATTGCATCAAATCCACCGACCGTCACCCGATTCGAAGACAAGAGAGTGAAGGAGCCTGCAAGCGTCCATCGGTCAAAATGAATTCCATCCACCGATGCCGTTATCTGCCAAGGTAAATAGTGGTAGAGCATTTTGTTAGTTTGAGTTTTCACCAGAAACGTAAATCGCACACGAGTTATAAGTAAAGTAAGAAAGTTGGACAATTTCCGAGAAAGACAATAAGCCTATTCGTAATTCGGAGTTGTGTGTCTACACATTCTTTACTTTACTCAAGGCTGCTACTACAAATACCAACTACGAGCTATGTTCTATACGTTTATAAATGGCTGGGACATCTATATAGACGAAGTATTGCACAAGACCACCACGACTGCACACATCCACACGATTCTACTCTACAGCTGAACAACTGTCAATTGTACGTGCAAGAACTTTAATCAAATCTCCTGCTCAATACAAGCCTCTCTGACAGTGCACACAACACAGCTAAACGTTACTACATCATACCCGTTTCATTTCACAATACAAATGCAATAATGCACAAGGGAATATAATATAAGTCGTTTTCCACAATACAAAAACTGGAACAATTACTATTAGAAGTGCTAAAGCTATTTAATGCAGGAGTCTGTCTCTTGCCCGCACGTAGCAAGAAAGGAATGCAATTTTGACACCTAATACATTGTCATTGTCTAACTTCAATCAAAATTTCAGGCTAGGACTACACAACATACCTAATAAATTCTTCCTATGTAGCTATAGCCTTGCAAAAGTCTTTTGCATTTATTGCATTCTGCATTTACGTCATACGAATGAAAAAGGGTTCTGCAAATTAAACTTGGAGATGTACGACTTGAAGTATAGTTGGATATCACAAAGTATTGGTGATCCTTGGAATTTTATACAAATTGAAATTTTTCAATACGTTTTCTAGGTATTTTTACTTACGTATCTGTAAATGGGATCCAGTAAACGGGAGACTTTTTTTACAACATTCTCTACCTAGCAAAGTATTCTAGCAGCATTATCATATAAAACACTTAAAAGGTACGATTTGCAATTTTCAAAAGCTGAATTCTTCCTTACAAATACCTAACTGTAAGTACATACCTACTTACAACATTAAATTCGATTTTCCCCGAATTCTTTAATGATGTACCTAATCCAAAATGTAATATTACACAAGGTACTTTGTAAGTAGTTGCTTTATATTAGTATAGCTGAAATTGAATATGGAAAAATATTTATTGATTAGTATATGTATATCAAATTCATCACACAAATAAAAAATATTGCTTACATCTTTATACATCTACTGTAACTGCATTATGGGTATTATACAATTGCCGTTATAATATTTCATACAAAACAGATTTCTTTCAGCATTCCATTACTATTTGAATTCTTTATAAATTCTATTAATTACGTAAATACTAGGTTCTAACTATGTAGCTCTTCTTTCTTGTACATTTT
Organism: Pogonognathellus flavescens; assembly: GCA_019776165.1. NCBI lineage: Eukaryota > Metazoa > Arthropoda > Collembola > Entomobryomorpha > Tomoceridae > Pogonognathellus > Pogonognathellus flavescens. The sequence continues at coordinate 5,077 of JABASD010002868.1, forward strand.
CATCAGATACGTTGCTAACTAATTTACAGCATTAAAATATTTCTGGAGTTTACAAAGCAATCCATGTGAATCTCAACCAGAAGGATTGTGGTGAGTGTATTCACCCGAAAACAAGTTGAACCACAGTCAACGCAACGCAAAGCCACACCAACTCACCAAACGTGTCAACCATAAGAAGCCACCATTACAAAGGAGTTAACAACAGATTATAATGATTATTATTATTATTACCAGTATGATACATAATCATGTGGTACATTTTCTACAATTGCACCACCGAAATTACATGACAATAGTTGTGATAGTCGCAGACATGACGTAATAAGTGCAATAACCACGATACAACTTCTATATGTTGGATATACCCAGAAGTTTTTGTACTATTGCAATAACTTTAATAGTAAATAGCAATGGATTCAAATCCCTTCTTATAAACAGTACTTGTACATGCACTGGCACTACTCCGGGTACACAGACAGACTGTCGCCATACATAACTATTACATTATAATACATTACTATTGATATTACTTCTGGCTCCGGCTGGCTGCCTTTTTCTTAACTTGACTGCGCCTGGAGTATTGTAGGCGCACATTGGCAGCTGCTTTCTTTTACCCATTTACTTAGCATTATGCTTCAACATCATAACCTAACAATTCAGCCCACTGCTCAAAAAATAGCCTCAAACTACAATTTCTATATTATGCCGGATTCCTTCACAGTAAACCAAAATACAACTCACACAGTATAAATAAATCTATTTTATATAATACTGCGTTATAATAAATGTATGCATATACTCATACTTCATGTAATACCTATGGAATCGTATTATTATCATGGTGTAAAGTAACCGGATGCTATAGCTTGGCTATATAACTGCTTGATGTATTTTAAAGCCTGCAATTCACAGCTTTACATTTTACAGCTCAAAATCTCAATCCTTTCTTTGAAGTAGCTTTGCTGTTAATTAGCTAGTAATTTTCTGTAGTTAGGTAATTTTTTATTAACTAATAATTTTACGGTTATATGGAGCAGATTGCCTAACCGTTAACTCACTAGTGCAATAATTATTTTGATCATGTTTTTTGTATAAGGATTTATATCAACACATTGGTCGATAATCAAAAGTTTATTAAATTCTAAAGAGTATAATATTATTATTTGTTCCAACGAATCCAATTCATGTAGTATCAATTAGTTAGACACATTCGTTTAATTTTTAAATTACAATAGTTGTAGTATAGAAATAAAACTGTTTGATAGAAATGGTCGAGACTTGAGGTGTACATACACTCGTAAAGCTGTAAATACCGAGAGCTGTAAAGTACACGAAGCGGTAATATCGCCAGGCTGTAACATAATGGAGTCTGAAGTGATATGATACAATATGTAGTCTAATAATAATAATAGTACTTGAGCAATTCCCACAGAAATCGTTGTCTGTTTATATTGGGCACGCATAAAGTAGAGAGACACTAAAGTAGCCTAGAGTGAGTCTACTACGTACCTTCGATCGCAATTCAGTTCATTGCAGTTGAATTCGGATTCCACTTGGCTTCACTCTCTACTCAACTGACTGACTTCTTTTATAAAATAAATCCCTGGTAGTAGAGATTCAAACACTCATCTTTTATATACTGCTCTGAAAGCATCCCTGTGAATGAATCAATGCCTGAGTGTTATGTTATGCGTGTAAATATTACATAACATCCAATATGGGAAATCTTTATAGAACAACAATACAAATGCGTTTGTTATTTCCATTTCTGCTTTCTCCTCAACTTTACCTATTTCCTATGTATGCAGAAGCTATACATTACGTTCTAAAAGCAGCTGAATGCGTGCCATTGCCATTACACAACGTTACAATGAAATGTAGACATATAACATTATCAGTTCACATGCCATCATGAGAATCACAATGGATGTTTGTTTCTAGGTACTTGAGCATGTGCCTTTTCCCATTTCCACCCACACAACATCATTCAACAATTTATTTCATCTGCTGTCTGAATAAAATGCGATCCTTTTCTTTTTTCACTACAGCAATGCAGTAAGCAATATTTTGCATATGATTTGTAGATTCTTGTAGTAACTGTTGTAGTAGGTATATAATCACAAAGCGCTATAAGTGTCTACCACAGGGGCCTTATATGATATTGTACAAATAGTAATATGAGTAAGTGTAAAGTAGATACACCAAGGTGTCTACCATCACCAACAAACAAATCAAAAATACAAATGTTCTGAGTCTTTACCTATGCATGAAATATTTTATGGTAAAATGCTTGCATGCTTGTGGATGCAATAAAAATGTTCCGTTTTTATTTTGTTAGCTTTAAATGAAACGACATCTTCAACAAAGACGTCACAAGAAAAAGTCTTAATATTAGCTTGGTTTGTTTGTATGAACGTGTTGTTTTAAAAATAACACGAAATATTTTCCCAGCTGATATCTGAACTCTGCACATGGTGGTGTGTGATGTGTGTGGAGAGTAAAGTGGTGACGGTGACATGAAAAGACGATTCTTACTGTACGTATAAAAAGAAATGTTTTGGCGAAGCTTTGATGGTAGGACAAACGCTAAGTATATCTATCATTCCGGCTAAATGGTAAATCAACGAGTTGACAAGGCGAGAGTGGAGCTCAAAGCGTAAAAATCTCTTGCTGATCTGATCTGAGTCGTTCGCTCCGCAATCGCAATCTCCTGCTCGGTTGGAGACTGAGACAAACGCACCGAACAAAAATAAAATGACAGAAAACCGGATATGCCTGTGGCTTGTTTATGGGCTAGAAATTTTCTCGGAAAGTGTATTTTCTCATATCAGCCTTGGTTTCGATTGGGAAACTTCATTTGCACTAATATGATTTATCGTGATCCCTATCTATTATTGAACAGAGCAACAAATTTTCTAAAATTAGCACAGCCCAGTTAAATTCGCATTAATAGTAAAAACTCATTTCACATGTATAAGATCAACACTAAAATCTGTAGAACTTTATGCCATACTATATCCCACCATTATATATACTATTACCATTACCGGGATACATTTACATGAATAATTTGCATACTACTAGTACGACTACGATTATATGGCACCCGTACTGGAAAATCCGATCATGCCAAAGAAATAAATCTATTTGAACATTATAGCCAAGTTCTGAGATGGTTGCTGTTGATAGGAAATAATATATAGCTATAGAATTTCTCATTTTCATTCGTAATCACGTTCGTTTCACTTCAGATCAGTTTCCACACACACAGAGAAAATATTCGTGCGTTTTACATCCTTAGTGCTGAAACACACGTGTGCACTCTGTGCACGTATACACCACGCGCCCTTAACTTAACTTGAAGCTTTGCTTTGTTTGTACTTCGTCGTATATGTGTGTGGCTTTGCGTCTGGTTGGCTTTGACTTAAATTACAACCATATATAGTTCAGGAGATGAATGTGATGCAAGTCATGTAAGTCATAATATTATTCTTAGCTCGTATATAGTCATATTCACATTAGAATTGCTTATTAGTAGTTTAGCAGTATTAATTTACATGTATGGATGCCTGTGGCACACGGTGATCATGATGGTATACTTCTCGCTAAATGAATACATACAGAGGGAACAAAGGAACAACACACATTCACATAACACACAGGATTTGTACACAAGAATAGAAAACAACTTATAACCCATGTCAGAGAGAAACACGTTTACTTTGGATTTCCATTGTTTATGCTTGGGAGCATTGTGCAGTGTGGTCTTATACGGTCGTGGTGGTGGGTTGAGAACGTTCGTTCGTCGGCATAGAGTGAAAGCAGCAGAGAAAGTCAAAGCAAAGCAAGGAATTATCGCTTACTCGTTGGAATACAATAAGCAAGCACAACACAATACAAAACACAACAGAAAAGACCAACAGCAGCAGCAGCAGCACAGTTCGTACAACTCAGCAGAAAACAATCTTCTGTTCGACATACATCACAATGGAACAAAACAACCTTTGCCAAAAGCCACCTCCAATCCAACACCCAGTCTTCTTTTCGGTGGTGAGGGTGATCGCAGAACCACAATAAATACAACAAGGCTTCTAGATTATATGGTGAAAGAAAAGCGAGTAGAGTCAATGCTGCTTTGCTGTGTGTGTAGTTTATTAATGCTGGTAGCTTTAGCTGAACACGATTCATACACTACTAATTGCATTACACGGTGCGTTAATGTGTGTGCTACATTTACAGCAGTTTACGGCCGACACGGAAATCTTAATGAGATGGTGTAAGTGAACAAGAGAAAGAGTTTCATTGTTGACTCACATGACACAAGCTGGTTGTTTTAGACATCTTTGTGAGTTACAGAGAGAGAGCAGTTGCAAAAAACAAACGAAATTAAAAATTAATCAAGATTAATTAGCAAATCCTAAGAGAAAATTATTAAACACAATTATTAAACAATTCATTCACAAATTAAACAATCCTTATAGTCTATAGTATACTTATAGTATATGTAACTGGAACATATTTGGTAAATAGATTTTAAACACTCAAGAACGAGAACAATTATTCTTTACCTATAGTATTAGAAATATTTAAAATTAAAACAGTTTTTGCAAAAATCATTCTCTAGTTAATTACAGTAACTAGCCGGACTAGCCCATTCCACTAAACATGATTTGAATTTAAACTGTGCAAATATACAGATAATAACAGTAATCTATATATCCTTTGGTATGTATCTCTCTCTTGCATGTGTACATCTTGTACTTTATAACAAAATACCTTTAACAAATTACAACGAACCAACCAACACTCTAAGGAAATTGTTTTCGTAATTGCTATATATTTATTGATTGCTACCAACTCCAGAAGCCTAATTCTGGTTAACCACAATATTCGGTTTCTAAATAACTTTTCCAGAAAACATTACGTGACTAATATTTTCTGCGTGGAAATGAACGGGACGCACCACAGTAGCATGACATATATCTTGTTCAAATTGGCATACTTCTCTTTCTAGGACGCCACAATTACCATTCGCAGTATTTCTATTACTCATAAGAGGTCTGACGTTGTCCCACGATAAGTGGAATGTCGAAGGCTATACACTCAACTGTGAGATACCATGACTGAATTATTTTTTCAGAACGACCGAAACCGTATGTAGTACAACAGTCAGTATATCTTATTCAATTCATGTGATAAGACTTCCCCGAAACAAAACTTTATTAATCAAAATGGGGGGCTGTCCAACTAATTACATTGCAAAATATTTCTCTGTAGATATTTTTGCACACAATGACCAATCCGTATGGCATAACTAGATAAATACAATAACTCTTTCATTCTATGTGGAGCAAAGCTAATAAAATACTTACCTCCTCAAGTTTAGTTTGGTTAGCGAGGTTGCATGATTATATGTCACTGTAATTTACATTCGCAACTACTAAAGGCATTTCCTTCTTTGTAACAGAAGAGTATTCATACACGTGTAAAGGTATATACGCATGTAATGTGAGTATTTCATTTTACATGCCTTAACTTTCGTGTTAGTCACATCGTCAATCAACTCTAAGCCAGGCGAGGCAGGTCACACTGTAATATTATATGTAATGGCAATGTTATGTTCTGTATGTACATACCTCAACTGCACTGACGCTTCTATAGCTCTTTCACGTGGCATTTAATATTTTTCATTGCATCTAAAAGTACAAGGTAGTCGTTCAGTTGATGGGGTTTAATTTCCATCCAGCTTTTACTGTACCTACTTGTACTTGCTAACTCCAGAATAGAATATAGTAACAGTTCTTGTAAAAGTGTATAGCATAGGAATGGCATGTAACTTCTAGGAAGGTAGGTTGCGTTGCTGCAGGGCGGTACTACCTTAATACACTTACACACCACACACGTACACGTTGCTTTGAGAAACAAGTTTATTGTATGCTACGTAAGCATAAGAAACGCTTTCTTCTATAATGAATGAATAAATGGTGTGGGAAGGAAAAGTTTGTTTCGCAAACAATTCTGCACACACACAAAACTAATGGACTTGCATACCGCAGTAGCTTGGGTGAAATATACGCTTTAGGTAGGTACCTACCTTAGCTACCTACCTACCTTTACGTTGAAGGTAAATGAGCTTTGAATAGCTGTATTATGTAACTTTCGCAATGTTATCAGCTATGCACATTTCATGTCAATGTCAGAGTGGTTTTTGAAATTGGTACTCTGATGCTGACTTCGTTCAGCTCCACACATACACACTGACCGCAGAAATACTACCACGTCTGTTCATCCGCTTCAACAATTTATTATCAAAGCTATTACATGTCAATGGGTAATTAGGTACCTTAACAATTTTACACATCCCTATACATTAACCACCATTTATCCAATACACATACATATACACTTGTCCGCAGACGACGCGACGGTTGAGACATAGAAATGTAGACTACATGTCCATAGACTACAACTACAAATTAAAGAGTAACAGTCCATCATTAATTAATGAGTCTAAAGCAACTAATACTTACTATTTCCAGTAAACTCTGGAAAGTTAAATACTGCACTTCATTTCATGTCATTTATTTGACATCACTAAAGAAATATACAAGCTCATTTCTCATTTGTACGGGCGCAATAGTACATAGCAGACTGTAGCAATAAGTACATACGTGTATGTGCATATGTGACAATAAATTGCGATATCGAATGTGTCATTTGTCATACGAAAGTATTTAACATTATTCTTGGCACATTTAAAATTGTTACAAAACTGACATTTTGCATTTCACCAGCTGAAAATTGCAGGACATATAAATAGAAGCAGGACTAGTATAACTAGACATTTATTGTCCAGTTAATTGTTGAACCAAGTACCGCAATATCCGCTAGTTTCTTTTAATTTTCTCCAGGTAGATAAATGCTTCTCCATTAACAGTAAGATTATAATAATACCGTAAATTTTCTAATAACCGCCTAGTAGGTATCTAATGAGAGCCTCCTCAAAATCCATAACACAACAGTTAAGCGCACAGTCTCTATTAAGCGCCCCCCCCCCCTCCACAAACTGTGAGGTAAATTAATCGTCGCAAAATCAAGCATCGCAATCAAATGTGACAAAAATCTCAGTCTCACGATAATCACGAATCATAATAATGCTTCATTATAATTTACCACCAAACTGTGTGGTGTATCTCAAACATAAACACTAAACACGCTTAATTGTTTAAGCGCCCCTCTCTAATAAGCGCCTACTTGAAGTGGCAGCAAAGAAGAAGTGTCCAGGACGCTTAATAGAGAATTTACGGTATGTCATTATACCTTTTCACAATTCAGTCAGACCAGCTAGACTTCATCTATTCGTAAAAAGCAACGTTTTTCTATAGCACAGCTACATCGTTTAGCCAAGTAAGTGGTTTTTATTTTTTATACCACAGGGACCTAAACTACACTAAATGCTTCAAGATCTTACAGCAGTACGTACTGTGCTAAGAATACAATACCAAGAAATGTCATTGCAAGTCAAGATAAGTTTGTGCATTTACGAGGCATTCTTGAACGTTTATGTCATTAGTGGAAACCTTAGTTAATTCTAACGGGAGACATGCACACGAAGTAAAAATATGTTTCATGTAACACAATGCATGCAATTGATTGGCCTATTTACATTCCTCTCCTTCGTTAGCTTATTCAAATATTCCACACGGTGCACCAGAAACAACCCAACTTACCTATATCGGATCTTGTATCTAACAAACTGTTCCAACTACCTACCTATTTTTTATTCAACCTTGCAGTAATTAGAGTGTCGAGTGTTTGCCTACTACCAAGCTTCCTACTGCCCCTGCTCAGTCACCTTTGTGCAAATTAATAACGCATACGATGTAGCAATTGGATGGGAAATGTAGAACAAAATTTCATTAGGTAAATAATAAATGCGGCTTTACATGGCCTGTAGCAAGTGTCAACTCAAGATGTATTACGTCAAATCACTCTCTAACGTAACAAAAGTCAAACTAAAAGTAAATTGAAAAATTTATGTTAACCACAATTAGTATTCCACATTAACTTCCTAAAGGTTTCCACCAGTATCATTCAAACAACACTATTGTGAAATTATACATATAATTAGATCGTTACGTAATTCATAGTTCTGTTATAAGTTTAATAAACCATTTGTAACGGTCCAAAGAAGTAACGAAATGCACAGTGACATTGCGCATTGTGTTGTAAACCATTACATGGTAACATTAACATCAACACGTCAATTGTGACACTGTGTGTTATGTAGTAGCATAACTATACTCTAACTACATGTTTTTAAAAACATAAAATGATCACTTGCTTAAATATTCAAACATTGGCGGTCTTTACTTTCAAATATTACAAGTAGAATTCACATAGAAGTATTTGGAATACAATGTGTATTTAAGGCTGTATTAACACATTATAGTCCTTCTGAAAGGTCAGGAAGGTACGTGCACCAAATTCGATCAAAATATCTCAACCCGTTCTCAAGTTATCGTGGTGAAGGACAGACAGACAGACGGACATAACTTCTTCATTCCATTCGTAACATCGCTACTTTATAATGCTTTACGTTATGTACTACGCTTAATTCATTTCATTGCATCAAACTATTCCATTCTAATTCTTATCTGTATTCCTGAAAAATATTTGCGCTCACAAATATGATATGGTTAGACTGACACGACTCAACAACAAGCCCAAGTTGAATAAAATGGCAATCCAGAATGTCAAAGAAGAATGACATGTATCAAAACACGTCGAGACGCAAGTCCACAGCACAAATTCATTTCTTTTTCGAAAAATGTATTTGAAGAAGATTTTTTGGAGATATTCCTACTAGATTTGAGAAGAAAAGGAAAAATAGATACAATCAGGCATCACATCAACTTTCTCAATGGTATTTAATATTAAGACCCACATGGCATAGAAGTGGCATAAATGACAAACACAGAAGAAATAGAAATAATGTGCTAAAGAAACCTTTCGTCTTCCCGTATCCTTTACTTTGGATATTACGACCATTTCTGTATTCCTTCTGCCGTGTATTGTAATAATATGAGCCTGTGTGTCTCTGCTTGGATTTGAAACTCATGTTCAATGTTCGTCTTATGCTACATGCCGACTGAAAGGAGAAATCCGATTAAGGACTTTAGAGAACCAGTGTCAGTGTGTCGGATCAAAACGCGACTCTTGCCTATTTACTTTACAGACAGAGAAAGAGAGAGGCAGTGCTGGTAGCCGAGGAGCAGATAGGATTTAAACAGAGAAAGGGAAGCCTCGTTGTACATGGACTCTGTACAGAAGAACTGTAAACTAGACACGACAAGAAAAGTCAGAGTCAAGTCAGTCATTCCTTAGCTTTGCTTTGCTCCTCCAGCTTTTCCTTTGCGACTGCTACCTCTCAGTCTGTCTGCTCGCTTACAATTCTGCCAAAGAGGATTTCCATGGTGTGTGGTGTGATTCAGAGAAAAGCTTTAAGCTGACAATGAGCTCTGCCATGTACGTATACTCCTCCCACCCTTCCCTATATCAATCTCACACACTTTTAAGGCCATTCCAAGCTCCTTAAGATGACTTGACTTCTCAGACGCTCTGAAATGTATCACACCGCACAAAGATACATTCTCAGATATTCCTCAACTTCCTCACACTTTGCATTTTACAAATACAAGAGATGTTTAACTCCACTGACACCTACAAAGACACACAAAGACACTTTCTCCATATCACTCCTACTCTCGGATACATTTCAAACGTCCAACAAAGTCTGTATATAGACAGTCTCAAGTTTTAAAGTGTGGATAACATTCTATTATATCAAGTCAATGCAAAGTATCATTACAAGAAGCTACATGGCAATTTCTACCAAGACGGTTCATTGCTTAGGTATATTATTTGAGCTTCTGCAGCCTAAGGTAGTGTAAGTGAGTATATAGGTATGCAAAGAGGGTGAATATTATATAGGATCGTATAATAGTGTATAATAGGTAGTAACCTTTAGTGTCCATAAATAAACTGTGTGAATGTCAGCGTTATGTCTGCTTTGATATGACATTAAATGAAAGCTAAACCGATAATTCATAAAATGTCCACCTATTAATTTTACTGTACAGCTCTATCGCCTTTATCTTGTCAGATCCAATGGCTACTACCAGACTGCACTCAATGAAAGGTTCACCTTTGTGTAACTTTGTACAATGACGCAATGATATCCGTCATAAAACATACTGGACTGTCACTTCTTTATTCACACAGTTCGATAACTTCTCCCAAATATGAGATTCATGACACATTTTAATTTCCATGTGGCTAGCTTGAACTTAAAACAATAATAAGTATGTACCTTTATATACACTGTTATCTTGCACGTAATAAAAGCATCTACACTTTTATCTATACGAAACTCTTTTCCCACGCTGCTGCAAGCAAATTACTTGTAAATTCTACTTAACTGTAAAACATAATTTCATGAAATAGGTACACTTAATATGGAGTTATAATAAGACTGTTAGAAATATACATGTCTATATATATACGTTCATTATTAGTGAAATTGTTCTATTAAAAATGCATGGACAGAGAAGCCTCGTCAGTGGCAGAGTTCTAATGTTCAAATTTGTATGTATACGATGTGCAAAGGAGAAAGCAGTTTTTAAACACAACATTAGTTGTACTACTTTTACGGAGAGAACAGTGACATGACTGTGTATGAGGCGTATATGGTTGTGCATGAGATGGAGCTAAACATGAAATGCAACAGAGAGAGAGAGAGGGAAAGAGAGCGATAATACGATGGGATGGTGATTGAGAAAGCAGTTAACGCTGTCGGTTATGAAGTGCCTTCCGACCTAAATACTAATGGTCCCTTAACGCTACATATGGAATGGCTCCAGAGAAATACCCATTCTGCTAGGTGCACTTTACGTATGCGAAAACTACCATTTGCTTTCGGTGTATTATGCAATAGTGGTAGCAGTGCTCTGCACTTCTCCCGTATTTGCTGCTTCTGACTGACTACATTTCCTCAGGTTGAATGAGAAAACATCTAAAACACACAACCCATACATATACAAAGATATAATGTATGTATATCTCCCAGTATCAAAAATATTCCTGTGTGAGATGACTACATTGCATGGGCCAACGGCAATGTGCTCCCACTGCATTCGCATACGCTCAATAAAGAATTTTTTATATAAGTGTAGGTATTATGTATATGCCTATGCTGTTTTATTCCCTCCGTGTTGAAGCACAGACTATATACTACTGTTGGAACTTGTATAGGAAAAATTACACAATCTAGTTACTGTTTATCCAGTATTTTTAAAAATACATGAGAATGTACAAATTCATCGCCTTTAAGCATAGCACCCTCATTTACCAAATCCAAGGGCCGTCAAAAAACATCTATGATGGGATTTCCCAGTCTTCGTAATGATGCAGAGAATTTTCAACGGGACCAAGAGAAGATGAGCGAATAGCAACATCCATGCATGTAAAGAATACGAAAATGGAAACTAGAAAAAACTACCTAAGCATCATCCTGAAGTGTATTCTACTAGTACGTGAGATTAAAAATAAAGATCACTACGCATTAATACAACACACTCAACACATTCATCGTAGTCGCCAGCTTATTACCCCATACTTTGGTGAGCTATGGATACTTATTATAGTTCTATTATATTAGTAGGTAGATACTATACCTACTACATATTACTATTTTCGTTGTTTAATTTTTTTTAAACGTTCATTTTCGAACAATAAAAGTGATATGGAATAATAACGATTAAAAACTAGGAGCAGTTAATGGTGTAGGTGTACAATACACCATTTTTAATAACAAAATATCTTGTACAAGCACATTCGTATTTCGGCTAGATTTCCCTTTTTGGGTACTAACAATCTAACAGTAAATCAATAAAAAATTGTATCCAGCAGTACTGAATCAAGCAGAGTGTTGCCATATGCCAATTATAACAGGTAACTCCACTGCTGGTTTGCTCGCACAGGAGACTTTTGCCTTGAACTGAAAATATTATTTGCGTGTACAATTTAACATGATGCAAAAGTAAATAATATACTATAATATAGCTATATACTATATATATATTTAACAGTTACTAATGTATACCTACCCATTAATTACAATGTACATATTAATTCTGAAAAACAAAAATCGTAACTCACTTCCAGTGTATGCTCGACTTGAATAATGTTACAGAATCCTCCTAGGTTAGTGGATGTACAATTAAGAGGTATTTGTAAAATGTTTTCTTGCCAAGCATCAGTGCACCCACTTATACCAGATCTGCTAACTACAGCAAGAGTGTCACAAGACCAATTAACACTTCCTTGAGCTTTAAAAGTTGATTTCTAAAATGGTATTTCGGGAGAAAGCATCTTTAACAAAAATATTTCTACAGCAGAATAACATTTGTAATACCAAAGTTGTTGAAGCTGATAAGTCTTACTTGCAGTGAGCAAAGACAATACGCATTCCGAGATCATGTCCGTACTTTTATTAGTGATTTGAGATCGGAACACAATGTACTCTCCCGGAGCATAACCCATGCGATTCATTTTCAAGCTCAATATAATTGGACCACTTTTGCAACAAAGGCATCCAACAAAAAAATCATGGTCTTTAATTGCAGAGTTTAGTGCGTTTGGAATTGAGTTCAAAACATACGCACTTTGAACGAAGAATTCTATTTCGTGTCGTTCAGCGAATTGGAAAATTGGGCGATGTATCACCACTTTGAATGAGTATGTAACATTACCAATAGCCGAGTGGTAAGTACATGGAAGTCCAAGTGGTAATTCGAATTCGAAGGGAAATTCAGTAATACCTCTTCTAAGAATAAATGGGCCTGCTGAATCTAAATGAAAGTTTGATAACATCTTTTTGCAATTTCTAATTTATATTTATTTTAAATAATATACGGTAAAGGTTATAGCTATGTGCATACTGAAGACCGTGTATTTCTCATTGGAACGGTAATGCACAGTCCTTGTCTTTTTGTCGCTTCCCATTCCTGAACTACGACTTGTGGCCCAATGTACGTTTTCTTCTCCTATAACTTGTATTTCAATGCCTAAGCAAAAACATAGAACTTGTTGTTGATTTAGTTAAAATGTCAATAAACAGTGTGTATTACACTACCTGCGAACACATGATAGTACAATTATTCATTCTGTAAATAAAAATAAAAAAATTACTTTTACCCTTTGTTTCATCCCGACCTAAACTGTTAATACAGCATTTTCCTACAACTGTTTCTCCAGGGAGGAAACTCCCAACTCCTTTAGCAAAAAGAACATACACTGCTGGTTTTACCATTATATATTTATTTTTAATCCCTATAAACGTCGTAACTCAAAATCTGCAATTACTTGACGCTTCCAATTTAGCTTTCATGAATTCTGGCCAAACTGTACAGTGACTACTTGAATAAATAATGATCTTAAATCCATAGCGAGTTCATACAAATAATATTGTTGTAAACACTGAACAATAATCAAGGTTTGTCAATCCGAAAGTTCTAAGTACTTGAATCGATTAAATGTTTTTTTAAATTGATAGCAACTGTATGTTGCTATAAGTTGTGCTTTTGTTTATTTCGCTTAAACAATTAAATTGGGCGAAAATAAGGGTGCAGATAAAAAAATACACCATTTTAGTAATAAAATACCTTTTTTAAGTACTTACGCATATTTCAGATAGATTTGGCATTTTACTTGGGTGCTAACAATAAATAAATAAAAAATCGTATCCAGAAGTACTGAATCAAGCAGAGTGTTGCCATATGCCAATTATAACAGGTAAGTCCACAGCAGGATTGCTCGCACAAGAGACTTTTACTTTGAGCTGAAAATATTTGTGTGTACAATTAATAATGGTGATGAATGATGATACATTTATTTAACACTTCCACTTATTACTTATGCCCATTATCATGTATGAGCCTAATACAGATATACCAATAATTGTTTAGTTATATGAGTTATTCTGAAAAACCAAAATCTTAACTCACTTGAAGTGTATGCTCAACTTGGATAATGTTACAAAATCCTCCTAGGTTTGTGGGTGTACAATTAAGAGGTATTTGCAAAATGTTTTCTTGCCAAACATCAGTGCTCCCAGCCCTTATACCAGGTCTGCTAACTACAGCAAGAGTATCACAACATATCCGAACAAATCCATGCGCTCGATAAGTTGCTTTCTAAAATGGTATTTAGGGAGAAAGCATCCTTAACAAATATTTCTACAGCAAAATTGCATTTGTAATGCCAAAGCAGTTGAGCTGATAAGTCTTACTTGCTGCACAGACAATATGCATTCCTTGATCATGTCAGTACTGTTATTCGTGATTTGAGACTGGAACTCAATGTACTCTCCAGGAGCATAACCCGTGCGATTAATTGTCAAGCTCAATGTAATCGGACCACTTTTGCAACAACATCCAGCCATAAGATCTTGGCTTACAGTTGCAGAGTTCAGTGCGTTTGGAATTGAACCCAGAACGTAAGCACTTTGAACGAAGAATTCTTTTTCGTGTCGTTCTGCGAATTGCAAACGTGGGCAATTCGCACCACATGCAATTCGTATTTGACAATACCAAAACCCGCGTGGTAAGTACATGGAAGTCCAAGTGGTAATTCGAATTTGAAAGGAAATTCAGTAATACCACTTTTAAGAGTAAACGGGCCTGCTGAATCTAAATGAAAGTTTGATAACATCCTCTTGTAATTTATATTTAAGTTAGATATTATACGGGAAAGGTTATGTGCATACTGAAGACCATGTAGTCCAGGTATTTCTCATGTGAAAAGTGAGTTGTTGTCGATGCGTTAGCACCTGTTCCGGACCTGTCCTCCCAATGTACAATTGCTTCTCCTACAACTTGTATTTCAATACCTAAGCAATAAAGTAACACTTCGGGTTGTTTATTTCTTTAAAATGTCAATAAATAAATTGTACCTTACAAAGGCTACCTACGACCACATGTTATTAGTTATAAATTCATTCTGTAATCAATTGCATTTACTTTACCTTTTGTTGCATCTTGCTCTAAACTGTTAATACAGCATTTACCTACAACTGTCTCTCCAGGAAGGAAATTCGCCACTTCTTTAGCAAAATGAACGGACACCGTTGGTTTTACCATTGTATTTATTTCTAATCCCTATAAATCTAATAACTCAAAATCTGCAATTAATTGACGCTTCCAGCAATTCATTAATTCTGACCGAACTGTACATTGACTACGTGCGCAAAATATTGTAGTCTTAAATGAATAGCGAGTTCATACAAATATTATTGTTGCAAAAACAGACCTGTGTGTATAATCAAGGTTGCCAATACGAATATTCTACTGAAATTGATCAAATGTTTTTTTTAAATTGATAGCAACTGTATGTTGCTACTTGCTACTGCTACACTGTTGTGTTTACTATTATATGTTTACTTCGCTTCAAAACAAAGAAACTTGTCTAAAATGTTTAATAAATTATTATACGGGGAAATTAATCCTATTTGTGACAAAAATAGGAGCATAAGGCTTTAGACTATCAGAAATAGCGAAGAATTCTATTTTAAAAGTGTGGAGCACACTTGAGTGCCTACGCACTGTAAGTACGTTTTACTGTTATAGTAATGCGTGCTGGGTAAGCAATTTTATTCTAGGCATTATACTCGGAGCGAGAGAAAACATTTTGGATGAAAATCCTATTGTCTTACAGACTCACTGATGATCAAATGATGTCTGTTGACTTGAGCTAGATTGCGTCTCTATGATATGGTTGAAAGACATCTAGTTACTGTTGATTTAAATATTTTCAAAAATACATGAGAATGTACAAATTCATCTCCTTTAAACACTGCACCCTCATTTACCAAATCCAATGACCGTCAAAAACCATTCATTGTGGGATTGCCCAGTCTTCATAATGATGCCGAGAATTGTCAACGGGACCAAGAGAAGATGAACAAAGAGCAACATTACTGCAAAGAATATGAAACGGGAAACCAGAAAAAACATCCTAGCATCTTCCCAAACACATTCTAGAACGTGCGATTAACACGGAATAGTGTAATACATACATCACTCATTATTATGCATTAATACAACACGCTCAACACATACATCGTTGCGTCATGTCCCGTTTATTACACCATACTGTGGTGTGGTGAGTTATGGATACATACACAACTTATTTCAATTATTATAGAATACTGCTACTGCAACGTTCGTTTTCGGACAATTTAATAGAAGTGATATGGAATAATAACAATTAAAAACTGGATGTAAAAGCAGTCTAGGGTATAGGTGTACAATACACCATTTTAATAAAATACCGTTTTTAAGTACGTATGTATATTTCAGCTAGATTTTGCTTTCTACCTGGGTGCTAACAGTAAAAAAAATTGTATCCAAAAGTACGGATTAGTGATTACTGAATCAAGCTGGGTGTTGCCATATGCCAATTATTACAGGTAATTCCACTCCATGCTTGCTCAGGTTTGTCTTCAACTGAAAATATTTGCGTGTATAATTTACAATGATGCAACTTAATTATATATAATATTAATTTAATATCATGCTCGTACATGGTAATGCGTATACATAATTGTAACTGTCAAATATATATGATGATATTATATTAATACTGAAAAACAGAAATCTTAACTCACTTGAAGTGTATGCTCAACTTGGATAATGTTACAAAATCCTCTCAAGTTTGTGGGTGTACAATTAAGAGGTATTTTTAAAATGCTTTCTTGCCAAACATCAGTGTTCCCAGTCCTTATTTTACCTGATCTGCTAACTACATCAAGAGTTTCACTAGATATCCGAACACTTTGATCTAGAGCTCGATAAGTTGCTTTCTAAATTCGTATTTCGAGAGAAAGCATCCTTATCAAATATTTCGACAGCAGAATAGCATTTGTAATATCAAAGCAGTTGAAGCTGATGCTGAAGTCTTACTTGCTATAAAGACAAGATGCATTTCTGGATCATGCTCATACTGTTATTAGTGATTTGAGAGTGAAAGTCAATGTATTCTCCAGGAGCATAGCCTGAACGTTTAATTGTCAAGCTTAATGTAATTGGGTCACCTTTGCAACAAAGACATCCAACAAAGCAATCATGGTTTGCAGTTGCAGAGTTTAGTGCGTTTGGAATTGAATCCAAAACATACGCACTTTGAACGAAGAATTCTATTTCGTGTCGTTCAGCGAATTGCAAACGTGGGCGATGTATCACCACTTTGAATGAGTATGTAACATTACCAATAGCCGAGTGGTAAGTACATGGAAGTCCAAGTGGTAATTCGAATTTGAAAGGAAATTCATTCAGACCACTTTTAAGGGTAAACTGGCCTGCTGAATCTAAATGAAAGCTTGATTACATCTTACTGTAATTTATTTTTAATTTAAATAATATACGGGAAAGGTTATGTGCATACTGAAGACCGTGTATTCCGTGTATTTCTCATTGGAACTGTGATGTTCAGTCCTGTATTCGTCATCATCTGATAATGTACTATGAGTTGTGGTCCAATGTACGTTCGCTTCTCCTATAACTTGTATTTCAATGCCTAAGCAATAATTATTACAGTTCGGATTGTTTAATATATTTAAAATCAATAAAGAAAGTATGTTACACACGTGCTGCCTAGAAGCACCTACGTATAGTTTTCTTTCTGTAACCAATTTCAGTTACTTTTACCTTTTGTTGCATCCTGCCGTACACTGTTAATACATCATCTTCCTATAACTGTTTCTCCAGGAAGGAAATTTCCAACTCCTTTAGCAAAATCAACAGACACCGTTGGTTTTACCATTGTAATTATTTTTATTCCTATAAACTCAAAATCTGCAACTGACGCTTCGAAACTATCGAAACTAGCAGTTCATGAATTCTGACCACAGTGACACAAATGTTGACCATTCATCTACTGAACGTCTCTTTAATGACTACTACGTGTATAAAATGATTTTAAATCAATCGCGAGTTCGTAAAAATATTATGGTTGTAAAAACTGACCTTACATATTTAATCAAGATTTGTCAATACGCAAATTCTATTTACGTAAATTAATGAATTTTTTTAAATTGATAGCAACTGTATGTTGCTACTTGCTACACTGTCGTGTTTGTGTTTACTTCGCTTCAAAACAAAGAAACTTGTCTAAAATGTTTAATAAATTATTATACGGGGAAATTAATCCTATTTGTGACTAAAATAGGAGTATTA
>JABASD010002869.1:0-23357 GCA_019776165.1 Pogonognathellus flavescens
TCTCAACCCGTTCTTAAGTTATCGTGTTGACAGACGGACGGACGGACGGACGGACAGCTTCAGTCTTTTTATAAAGTATCTTACGATACTTAATAATAGGAAACGCAATTGATTAATTCATTTTTCATTAAAATGGGAAAGAATACTTCACATAACTTATAAGATTATCGTAGGGTTTATTGTTCCATAAAGTGGTCAGGCTAAGTAGGTAGTTCAATTTAGTAATACATTAAGCTCTTAGCGGTGAATGTAGTTAGGTAGTTGGTATGTAGACAGGTAAATACAACAAAATCATGTAAAAACTAAAACATGCACTGTAATTAACTGACTGTGAGTACATAATAAATACACACACACCTACAGCAGTAAAAACTGTCATACAATTTGTATTCAATAAAATATTAAAGAGAACAAACGAATCATTCAACTATGCATTTTGTTTCCTTTACAAGTACTCAATTCATAAAATACAGATTCAACATTATTCCAGCCTTTTTATTAAGAGTATTTTATGCTTAATTAAAGTTGCATGTTTTATGGGTGCAATCTATCAAAACCTTTAACAACCTACATTGTGTGAAATCTTCCAGCAGAAATACAAATACTTAAAACTTGAGTTCACTAATTGTAAGACTCACTATTCAATATGCATGTGGAAGTTCGCAATGCAACAGAGTTACAGAATACGATGCAGAGAGTGAATGATGCTGCATAAATATTATTTGCACTGCATTGCTTTGGATCTTTGTGTTGTAAGTGTAAGTGCGGTTAAGAAGCTTTGAGTTGTGTACAATGTCCTTGGAGCTGGGACTGTTTTATGCTTGCTACACTTCCAAAATCTGTTGACGGGAAGTATTTCTCTAGTCTCCTTCCTAACCCTGCTTCGTTTTCCTATAGATGACGGACCACGACTTTAAATGTTCTTGCGCATACTTTAATCAGTATCATGTAGTACAAAACAAAACTATTTATCACTAGTCAGAATCTTCCTCTTAATAATCATTTCTAGCCTATTATTTTTAATAGATGCTCCTACTAACATCTGTATACGAAAACTGTAAAGTGTTTTCCAAAAGTTATATAAATGTTATGTTACGTAACTTTTCTGATCCGAGTTTACAGATATACGGAAAATAAACAATAACAAATAATCGCAATAGCACCAAGATTTATGATCAGATAGTAATTATAAACATATGAATTCCTAATGTCTGAAAGTTGAATATTAAATACAAGTGAACCCCAACTGCAAGTTATAACTTACACGCCAAAGAATGTGGCTTCAGATGTTATTTTGGCATAAAAGTAATTGGTATGGTACAGGTATTCATTGAAGTGCAATTTAATAGGCAAACTGCTTTCAGTGCTTTCGTGTATACACAACAATAATTAAACAAGCCTTACAAATGAAAGTCAGAAACAGAACGACCACACTAAAGAAATGTCACAACTGCAGGAAATATTAAGAATTCATCTTCCAATCTTTTCACATTTCAAAAGTTTTATTACAGATCGACAAACATATTGTCAACAAGTTGCATGAAAGTATATGTAAAGGTTCATGATGTTGATTCATACTCTGAGAGAAAAGGATTATTCAAACATGGTGAACAATAGGAAACTCTGCTGACATTAACTGATTGTAAGCTTTAGCTCTGTCTTGTTTCTGCTGTAGTATCTGTCGAACTAAAGCTGCTCGATGACGCTGTCTTTCTACGTTGGCAGTGCTGAAACAAACAAAATATTACATGAAAATTATTTATCTTCTGATTCTAGACGTAGCCATTGACTTACCTTTCATTTCCTTTCTCGATAATGCACTGTAGTACCAGCCTGGCAAGAAGAAACAATAAAACTATTGCCACAGTTATTGTGATCGCTGTCAGCCACAATTTGTAACACCTAGATTAAAACAAATCATGATCATGATGGCATAAGACTGAATTATATTTTTAATGCATTACAATGCAAATGTAGGACATTTTCTGTTGAAATGTTTTCTTATTAGAGTAAAGCTCAATTTGCAATATTGAAACTTACATAACATGAGATTTAAAGTCACCCTTGTTCTTACTATCCATTGTGGAATGATCGTCGGTTTTTCCAATATCTGGCAAGCATATACTTGTTATGAAAATGACATAAATGAAAACCTAACAATTTGCTAACATATGAACGAAGGTGAACTATCTGAGTTAATGCTGTAACCAACCTGTTCCATCACCCATTGGTTGTGTGGGTGTCAAAGGAAGAGAATCTGTAGGACTTATTTGTTTATCGATTCCAGGAGCAGTGAATCCTACCACTGGTTCTGGTAATTCGTCCAGAGTCCCACCATCCACATCATTCTCTTCAGTACCTTTTTCATATGTATCATGTTTTGCGTCCTCATTTTTGGTCAAACTGTAGATAAACAATAAAATATTTTAAAGCTCACAACTTGCAATAAGCTATCACATTTCCAAAAACTTTTATTTTACAAAATATCAGATTATGAGAACATGAGACAATTTAATATGCAGACATAGTACTTCTAGAGTATTTCATACAACAAAATGTACATGTAGTTTAGATTATCAGTATTAAAGCTCAGTAAGTATTACGAGTCTCACCTTTTACGATTTACTGCAGCTATTGCAAAAACGAACACGAGAGAGATAATCAGCAACCAAAAGAATTCGATGAAGTGTCTTTTTCTTTGGAAAAATTCGTTTAAGTTGACCATGATTGTAATATTGAGATAGATAGCAGTGATTGACAAAATAAAGCAATTTCAATCTCTCCAAACACTTGTTGATTATTAACTCTGATGAAGAACCCTCCCGAAGTGAATTAAAAATGGAAATGGGAATTGTCCGCGCTTAAGTCACTCCTCTCCGTTTAGGGGGTTTTCTTTGCTAATTTATTTGGTTAGAATATGAAGCAGTTTTACAGTCTCCAGAATGCTAGTATCTTTTTGTTAAGTCGGTCATGTTGATTGTAATTGCATTGTAAGCTTACAAGTAAACTGAAAAGAGTAAGTGCAGACAGGCAGGGTGGATATTAAATATGAATATTATGAGTAGTACAGATATAATGACTAACTTCGCTGACTCGTATCATGCATTGTTACATACCTACATCATAATTTTTTAACTAAATCCTACTTTGAAGAATAAAGTACTCACAACTTGTACATGCTCTTACATTAGCAACATACTTTTCTCAGTGACGGCTGGAAAGCTGTCATTTACACTGTCAACTATGCAAGCTACAAAACAAAAACCTATTATTTCATTCGTGTAAGGCTTACCATGGTATTTCTAACAGAGAAGCTACATAAAAAGAGGAGGTTACAGTTTTAGCAGGGAATGTTCCACAAACAAACGCTAGCCAATTGAAAAATTGTAAGTGGTCAAACGTTAACTGCAATAGTATTGCAAAATGAACATTAACTCTCGTTTTAACACATTAATAAATTTCATGAGTCTCAAAATGAAAACACGGAAGTGCATTTTCCATGAAACAAATTGTTTAAAAATTACTCCAGTTGTGAATAAAGGTGATAAAATATACACAAGGTTATGAATGTTTATATAGGTAATAGTAGGTTAGGTACACAGAAAATATTTTGACATTTTATATTTCTACCATGTCTTATATCTGTACATAGCTAATAGCTGCCATGAAACAACTGATAATGTTGGTTGAAACAAAGAGATAAATGTATTTGTATATTATGCAACAATTCTGTTGAGGTACAGTAATTTACTTTGTTCAGTTGGATCATTGATCATGGTATGAAAATTTGTGTAGGTATATATACAGATTACTAGTAATCTTCAATTACATAAAGAAGGCATTTATAAATTATGATTCGGCAGTTTCAATATGAAAATGGTTAGGCATACAATAACAGAAAATGGTTAGGTATACATGTATTACTATTAATAAGTGCCTTATAATATTAGAGCTATGCATACAGTAGTACTTGTGATTTGATACATGAACCGATCCTGAAATGGAATACTGAACTGAAGTAAGTAGCAATGAGATGCAACTGTCACTAAATACCAGACAGTGTAATAGCCTTTACTACAAGACGACTTACATATTGTAATTGTAATGAATCACTAAAGTTGAATAGCCGAGCAAAGCCGATCGTCTTTCACAGTCTTTTCTCACGCCTCTGCATCGTATCTCTTTATGGATCGCATTATTGTGTCTCCAGAACTGCTACAACTTTAACTGGATAGCGATTAGCACCGTGAACTTTACCAACCATTGTGGTTTGTGATGCTTTATTTCCTCTTAAGATCAAAGGTCTTATTGTGCGTAGTACTGACTCTACTGACTGAATGTAAGTTTTATGTGGTGTAGTATTGCTATTATTGTGGGCTTCATTTACTTTCATTTGTAATGGTTTTATTGACATCTTTCACTGCATCTAAACTTGTCGGAAACATATGATGTGTCATAGTTCTGTTAAGAAAAGACTAAGAGCTATTATTTATTGCCAAAATACTTCCGGCTCACTCCATTAAATTACCATGATCTTAAACGTGAACAAAAAACTGTGGCATACTAACATGTATTTTGTGCCTAGTGTAATAAACAGAGTTAAAAGTGGATTCTACTCTTAGGCACTACTGAGTACTGACTGAGTGTGAGATGTACAAACAGTAAACATGATTCTAATGTTACATAGATAGGATGTACACTGACCAAGCACAACCATTTTTGAAATTAATGAAATGTTTTCCTAATCGTGAGTTTTAATGGTGTATGCAGACATTAGTTAAGCTCATTAAGTTATGGATAAGATTTATTAGTCATATTAGTGTAGTGATCTCCACTTTACTGAAGGAAAGCTTTGTTTTTCTCACACTTGAATTGTCCTTAGTCTCCTTAGCTTTCATTAAAATATTCCAACTAACTAACATTAAGTAAAACGTAATGTACACATAATTAATGGCTCTATGTGTGTAGCGTAACTTCCAGCAAGTGTGTATAATGCTGAAATAATTAAAACGCATTCATCTGTACTACATGACATTCAAAATTATACCACGCAATTTCATTTAAACCATAAACATATTTACAATAATAATAATACTCATATAAAATTGAAAAACTGTAACTTGCATTTAGCTTCATATGTCTCAAAGGAAAAATTAATAGTTGTTGTAAAGGTAGGTACTAACGAACAAAAATAATAATAAGACAACTATGAAAGCAAGATTTACATTAACAATTGCATATAAACTGATAGCTATTATATGATAAAGTTTAAATTCTATATATATCATTTATATCATCATTTTTATCATACAAGGACTCATTCTTGTGCGTGAGTTACAATTTTATTCGCTGCAAAATCATTGAGCTTATTTACAAAATAAATGCTTATAAATCTACTATCGATTTCCAACTACGTACATACTGCATACATACACTATAGTAATTTTGCCATCAATGAAAGATATGCTCTTATAAGAAAGACAAATGCTACGTACATTTTACAACACCAAACAATTGTAATTGAATTGTAATTTTGAAAATTACAATTCAAACGGCAGAGATAAAAATATTACATGCATCAAACTGCAACATTTCTTTGTTGTAGCAATTGTGTAGTGATAGTGTTCCTAATCAAATTCACTTTCATACACCCACAACTGCTGCTTCATTATTATAAAAGTTACTAAAGTTATTAAAAATGCAACAATTATCTAATTTTCAAAAATAAATCTCAACTTACAATTTGCTACAGTAGCAAGGAACGTTTGTAAGCAATGAAAATATTACCCTTAAGAGACAATGTAAAAAGTATATGTAATTTTATATTTCACACTGTAAGATCACTATGTGAAGACAGTATTTTTGGCTTGTTGGAAGATGCAATGCAGTGAGTGCAGCAATTGACAGCTTGCAAAATAGTTACGACAACAGCATAGATCAACAGTAAACCCAAAAACAATATGTGCGTTGCTTTATAACCGGCTTCTACAGACTGAGTTCTAGAATGAATTTTATAAAAATCACAATTCAGTCAAACTTCTGTATTATACGTAAGCACTCATCTACTCCAATACAAAATGACCGAATGGCCGTATTCATGATTATTTTTATTCGAACCTACTGATTGAGAGTAGAATGAAGCAAAGTCTCTTCATTGTAATCAGGATAAAACTGTATTTCAATATCAACTTCTTTTGGAGCAGATACATTAGGATTCTCTTGGACTAATTTTTCTGTTCATCAATACAAAGATTTATGCATGAAAGAGGTATTCACAAGAAGATGTAAATAAATTAAGGGACTAAGTAAACATTTCTCGTAATAATTACCATGAATGTTATTTTTCCCATTGTTGACTTGGTCGGGTTTAATACGGATTAATGCGGCAGATACGGGCACAGCAGGCTTACTTTCTATTTCAGGAAACATTATTTCAGCACGTGGTTGCTTTTCAATTTCATGTTTTTCAGTTTTTGGTGATGTTAACAATGGTTCGGAAGCTGCCACATCTTGCATGTCATTCGCAGGAGTTTCTTCATGGGAAAATTCCAACCTAAAACATACAAATGTCAAAAATAAATGAAATGACACGTTTAAAATTACACAATTGTTATAGCTATTCCATTTCCAAGCGTTTTAAAGTTTCAAACTACTTTGATTAACATCTAACTGCTGATTGAATGATAAAGTATTGTTATTTACATATCACTCGTAAGTGCAACAATTTTCAAAAGGCCGTCTGTAGTTCTTTCAGGTTGATTGCTCTCAGTGGAACCTCCGCTCCAGAAAGGTTCCACTAAACCATTATTCGTCCTCCTACGAAAATAAAAATCCTTTACACCTAGTCTCAAGTTACCAAAATGTGTTTAGAAAACAAGAATTAACCAGACCTTTGCCCAATTATGACATATTCCGTGACATTCAACCTCATAATGCCTTCGAGAAGATGTTTATGGAATTTGTCAGTCAATTTTTTATTGTATTTGTCGATTGGATATGCGTTGCTGGTGTAATAAATCAGCAGCGTAGCTCCAGTGATGAGAAACATAAACAATTTGCACTTGCACGATCTCATTGTTGCAATTCTTATCTACTTTATGCTTTGGAAATCAATAGATGCTCCCTTGAGACTAATACTTGTCACCGTTACTGCAATATGAAACAGGAACATTACAAATTCAAGGTAACAAACAAACAAACACAAATCATTGCAATTTTAATGGTTAAATCGTTAAATGTACACACAAACACACTCACCTTCCTGTTAGATTTAACACTCATATGTAACCGTAGCCTTTTTAGTTAGTTTTTACACTTTTCCAATAAATGAGACGTATGATATACTGCACAATGATAGTGTTATACAATGATAGTGTTGAGACTATGAGACTTTTAGTGAGGAAGGTAAATTCGTAGAATGAAACTGAGACACTGCAGCTCTTGTACCAATACTGTACCACATTATGTATACGAAGTTTATATGCAAAAATAAAGTTTAGGTACCTACTACCTAGACACTCTTTTTATAAACAAGATTGTTATGATGTTTCACTTTGAGGGGTCAGTTATTATTATTCATGTACGTTTCTGCTGAGACAGAATAAAGATGTGTGTTTTCTACGAGGATTGAGCATGTAAGCATGTTGTCTCGCCTTTGAAGTAACAGCTTGGCAGACTCTTACTCAGCAATTGAATGAATGATCAAGATTCACCCTTTAGAGTACCTACTACTGTATTCCTGTTTACAAACATGCGTTTAGTTAACGAATCGAAACTTTAGCTTAGGTTTGCAAAATGTAGGGTCATAACTAACACCAAGTCTCCATATAAATAATGTCAATCAGTGTCATCTGGAAATGTTGAAAACTTCATAAATTAGTTTCTAAAGTTAAATCCGTCAAATCTGTAAAATCTTTCTCAGAAATCCGAATATTGCATCATTTACTATACATATAAGTAATAACATTCATAACATCACCGATCACCCGATCACTCATTGAATGAAATAGAAAACATTCGTAGTTTTGACTCAGTGAATGTTGTGTAAGACATGTTTTTTATTTATTAATGGATTAATGATTATCGTGTTCATGAACCCGTAAAAAGTGCACATCAAAAGACAAATCTCATTCAATTCACCATTCAATTGAAGTGGCCCTTTATCAAATAATTTTTTTGCTTAGTAGTTATAGTGAGGATGGCAGACTACATAGTATTTTATGGCATCGTTAAATATGTGAAGCGATTATGCTCCATTTTAAGTGAACCATAAAATCTTTAGATATATACCTCCCTTATTTTAGATGATTATGCAAAAATAAATGGTGTTGTGGATTTTTTAGCATTAAACTTGATTAATGAGTAAGAGATATGAATGATATCGTTTAAAGATGAGAACAAATAATCTGCCATGCATAATCTTCCAATCCAGTAATTCAAGATACAATTTAAGATTACACTCTCGTAACAGTAAAAAAGTCATACATATATGTACCTACAGGAACAATGAAGACAACATGAATTAATCATTGATTTAGTAAGAACACATAAGGCACATTTTTCATGTTAACATCCCTGAAAATGTCAAAAATTGACGAATAGTTTCCAAGAATAAATGTCTACGTCTCAATGTACTTTACTTTCTTAGTTACTGAAATTTTTCAATGAATCGAATGAAAGTAGCTTAAAATACGTGGATCAAATGATATTTATGAACACTTCAGTAATCGTATAGAGCATTAAACATTGTAAGTTACTTAAGTGATTAGTTTAGATAAATAAATGGTTATAGGAAAAGAAGCTTGGATCAGGTGTACATTATCCCACTAAGAAATACGTCCACAATGACTGAAAATGATTCAAATAGAGAACTTGATCGCACTTTACTTTGTGCGGATGGGAATGGGAGGAAGCTGAAGCAACTCAAGTACAAATAACTGAAGGGTTACGACAAGAAAACTCAAGTTTCAGCTACAGCTTTAGAATTTGTTTTTAGAGTTTCTTTCCACGTTCCTTCACTGCAGCTTTATCGCTACAACCACAAACGCGGCTCCACTCCTTTTGCTGCTTCTGCTCTTTTCTTATTGTCTTCAGCATCTAACTCCAAAATAATGCTAACACAACGAAAAAGCTTTTCTATGCGTTCAACACGTTATCTCTGTATGGGTGTAGTTAATGCTTTTCTGTATTATTACTATTATGTCCCAGTAGTTATCAACAAAACACTATAAATCTCTAGGGTTCAAACACTAGACCTTATCTTATACATTTTTATTACATTGAAAGCAAAAATACAATATTATGACAATTTCATCTATTTTTATACTATACCAATAGGTAACTTTAATGTTAACACTTATTAGGCCTGAGCAAACTAAGGACAACATTATGCATCAGGACAATCAGACCTAATCTCCCTACTATATTTAGAATATTATTTGCACTCAAGAATTCCGTAGCCACCGTAAAACTAACTTCGTCAGAATTTAAAAATTAATCCAACATCCTTTGCGTAAACAGAGCATTTACAGATATGTAGTGACCAAGTTAGATTTTGTAAAAAAAATTATGCGTATTTACATGTAAAAAATATACAGATAGGTGTATATTTTTATTTTATGTATATCGTGCTCATACCGTATCAGTTACTATTTGTGATTAAATGACAGTATGTATAGTGATAGGATATCTAATTCAAAAACCCACGTCTGCATCACACGGTAAAATTATGTGGTCAGTTTTGTTCCCAGCTTAATGTGAATATTCAAGACATTAAATTGAAACTCAGCCATTATTTCTTGTATACAATCGGCAATTTGTTGTGACAGCTATGATGAAAAATAGCATGAGGTCAAACGTTGACATAGTCAGAAAACTCAGAATGTACTGATATTGGTATGTATAAAGATCTACGAGCACAATAGCAGAATATCCAATAAAACTCGACTATACAAAGAACCATTGGGACTGTTAGCATTATTGCAAGTAAGATTGATAACACGATTACATCTATGTTCTTTAGTCCAGGTTTCGGAAATCCTCGATGCCATTGACACCAACTATAATCACAAAGAAACATGAGTATTGTAATATCATTCCTAAGTAATTAGGTTCGAAGGGTTGATAGTGTAATACATACTTTGATAAAGAAAGGAAATTTTTTGTAGTATCACGTTTATTATTTATGAACATTAAAAATCAAAAAGTTCGTACTCGAAGTCGTCACAAATTGTTGTTGAGTCAGATTTCTGAGAACTTGATGCTGGATTTCCGTCTTGACTTTCAGTTGTAGTTATGCCGGATGCAATTTCGAAGGACGCTACATAATTTGATTGAATATTTTCCGCACTTACGTTATGCATGTACGATAAGACTACAATTGAAATTATGTAAACATGGACAAAGAAACTTATAAACTGCATCCTGCCAGTATGAATTTAAAAGCAGGAATAATACTATTGCATTTATTTCACGGCAACAACTTACAGTTGGACCTTTTACTCAAGATATGTAAGTTGAAAAGGTAGTTAGGAGGTAAAAATAGTTATCTGAATTATTGTTACCTATGTGTAATTATTTACATACGTAATGTTTACATAACAGTGCGTCTTTTTATATTTACTGAAAGTATGTGTCATGCAAACATTGAGATAAGTAATTTTCCATGCTTCTGTGGCTAAGAATAGAAACATCAAAGATATTTGTATACCTATGTGTAATGACTTTACTCTACATTCATTATTCGTTCCTATAAACCAACCTGACTTTTTAACACCTTAAATTCATTTAGGGTGGAATACAGAACGAGAAACTATAGGCTTTACAGTTTTGAAAACTGTGATTTTGTTACTACTATATCGGCACACTGTAAAGTGCAAGAAAGGAAAAGAATGATGTGATCAATGTATGGTTTGCATTTTGCAGCATTATAGTTGAAGGAGCGATGAAGGTAAAATGCAAAATACATCTTTTGGTATTCTACACAGGAAAATAAGGGAGTCGGGAATGTGTAAACGTTCATGTTCTTTTCTCGCATCTTTATGGACTTATTTAGGGCCAGGAAAATGTGCTGCACCAAAAGCTTCTCTACAGAATGTCCCTCGTTTCTCTCTCCATTCCCATCTTTCTCTCTCCGCAAACAAAATACCCTTCCCGATCTATTTAACATGCAAACTGTTTTGAATTCAATCCTGCAATCTTACAATTAGCATATTATAAATACTATTAGGATCAAATATCAAATTCTTTGCTAAGAATTGCTTTAACTTGTTAATTGATATCCTTAGTTAAGCCTTAGAAATCCGAGATTAATAAATGTTCAGTTAACTAAGGTTCTAAATAGAGACTGTGATCGTATAAACAAGCATCATTGCGGACAAACAATGATTCTTTAATTATAGCATATTATTTTTTGTCAGCATGAAAACACAATATTTAACTGACATGGAGTGTATGTGAGAATGAAAGTATTAAAAGAGAAGTGACAATAATAGTAAGTATATTGTTTTCTAAGGGAAGTTCTAAACTGATAGCGTAACATTTCTTGAATCTCCAATTACCACACAGAACCCTTGATTTTTGGTTATCACTAGTTTGATTTTCAGGAAAAAGGACTTTTATGTTCTGCGAAATCAGGTTGTGCAGATCTAAAAGGTTGGTGAGCTGCAGCTGCTTCCTTAAATTTAAATTTGAAAAATTGGCAACAATCCATTTTCTTTTCTTCTTCTTTTGCTTTTCGTTTTAAATCAAATTCTGTTTCGACCGGTGTTTCCGGTACTGGAGGAATCATCTTCTGTTTGGTAAAGTTGTTCAATTTAGGGTGATTCAAAATCTTGTGCAGAAGATTATAGTAGGCTGTTGGAGCTCTGTGAATATGGCGAACCAAACGCTTTTGAATGATATGCATTCTAAACAGAGCTTCATTGTAATAGTTGTTGTAAATCTCTTCCTCCGTAGGACTCAATTGATTCTTTATTGACTTGTACCAGTCCAATTTAGTTTTGAGCCTAGAACTTTCCTATTTTTAAAAACAGTGTAGAGATTGAGATTTAGTATAGGTAAGATTTTCAGAGTTCAAAGTGATTAATGCCGAAACTTTAATCTTACATGATTAAATTCGCTTTCCATCATTTGAGCTTGTTTTATGATTCTATTCCTCATGTGGTAAATGATGCGCTTCTTCATCACAAGTTCCTCAGTTTGATTCGTTGGAAGACCGTGTTTCTCAATATATGGCGTCACAAAGTCTATACCAGTTACATCCTTACTGTATTTGTCAGCTTGTTCTTGCTGTAAAATAATTAAGTTAAAACACGTTTGTAATTATAGTAAAAACAGATTTTTGTTTTTCGTATACATATGAATATAATTTACTTCGTCGATGGATCTCTTAATTGCGTTCTTAGTAAATTCATCCGGTTCGATTTCATGATTCCAATCTTCCTGAATGCGCTGCTTGACAATTGTATAAATCTAAACAAGTACATGAAAATTCATTTTATAATTTTATACAGCCTCATAAACTATGGATAAAAATGGATGTAGCATTCAAAAATTCAGCACCAACTTCGTCATCTGCTTCTCTGGCCAGAGTTCCAGAACGGGTTTCTTCTTTTAATAACAATTTAAGTAATCTGAATCGAGTAAACTCATCCATAGGTGTTGAATACGGGTCAGCCTTAATTGCATTTAATAAGTTTTACAAACGATTATTGCGAAAAAATAATTTGTCCACTACACTTATGAAATCTTTGAAATCTTCAGCAAACAGAAAGTTACAATTTCGCTCTATATAGGCATGAATTAAGTATTTTGGTATTTACCCGATATTCAATACTTTCTTTTATGTTGTATTCATCGTCTTCACTTTTCAGGAAATCTATAGTGTTTCTAGTGATGCAGCCTTCCCCATAGTGGAACATGACTTTCAACACATGTTCTTCCAGCAACATGTGCTTTTCAGAAATATCGTCTTTGTAATCGATCGATGGGTCCCGATTAAATTTTTCGTGAATTTTCTGAGGAATCAGCAATAAATACACAACAGAACTTTGTAAGGTTGATTTCAAATGAGTTGACTTACCAAAATTTTCCTACGTGTTCTATTTTTTGCCCCACCGGTATCGTCAGTTGTCATCATTTCTAACAATGCTCTAACACCAGATTCTCTTATATCTTGAGGAGGTATGGTGAAGCATAAAATTTTTCCAAATTTTGTCATGCGATAATATAATTTATCTTCACGATTTTCAAAATGCTCGATTATTCCTCTTGGAACTACTTCTCTATGGCTGACATTCTGATGATGTGCATCAGCATAAAAATACAAATGACGAGGTTGATCGGGATTGTTTCTTCCAGAAACATGAACATGTTCTAAATAAAGTGAGACTTTTTTATTTTAAAATTAATCTTCAGATAAAAATTTCTGTTCATTTAGGCACTAAAATCTAACCTTTCAAAGCGTCGGGTCTTCCTTTACTAAAATATTCGTAAATCATTCTACCTTCGCGTAGCCATTTACGCCGATTCAGTCTATCTCTTCTATTCTTAAACCATTCTTCAATGTAAACCACTTGTTTGGGATCCCGAGTCTTGGATGCAAACTTAATGACTTTCTTCACCATTCCATCAGGATTTACTAAAGGTGAAGCAATCTCTAAGATTGCATCATCGTATTGGTATGTTTTCCTTCCATCGGGATATCTTAGGTCGTACTCTTTTTTCATACATTTTTTCAAGTTAATTTTAGGATTATGTAACCAAAGATTTGAATTATTATGTTAAAACTATTGCCACGAGGGTCCAATACCTTCTAGTGTAATGTTAAGTTCCTTAACCCACGATACTGGCATATCCAAAAACATTTCTATGTATTCACCTGTGTCATCTTCTTCCTCATCCTGAAATGACTCTTGGCCTAATGGGTTCCCTCCTGCGTTTTTCTTTGTAGGTTCATAAAGCAACATTGACCATTTGGTTTTATCCTTCAGGTCGAAACTCAATTTCTAGGAAAACATTATTGAGGGAATGAATTTAAATTCAAATTTTGCTGGAATAAATATTCTTAAGGGTGCATTTGAAAATTCAAATTACGTCATTGCCTTCTCGACAGTCTTGCTGATTTACATAGTAATTTTCATGATTGAAAACAGCCTCAATACCTAAAAGTGCAGGATCTGCAATTTCTTTGCGCAATCCGGAAAATGGTTCCATAAAAAATGGCTCAGTTACTTCACGTTTACCAGGAAGTATTAAAATCCATGCGTGAACACGACGACCTTCGAAGGGGTCAGGAGTTGCAGGACGCTTGCTTCTCTATAAAAATATTATTGACTCATTAAATTTTGTGTTTGGATATAAGCAATACACAGTACACAGAATACTTAATCTGTATGTTACTACGTGATAATAAGAATACTCATGTAAAAAATACTAGCCTCTTTTTCAGCTTCTATCTCTGCTAATCGCTGCTCTTCCGCCAATTTATCATCCACTCTCTTTTGCATTGCAGCCAAATAATTGCTTGTAACTGGTGGTTTGTCACGAATTCTGTATTTAGAAGGAGAAACAGGTCGAATGACTTCTTCTTCACGAAATATATCCATATCAAATGATTCGTCTTCTTTTGCCTTATCTGCTTCTTCCTTCTGAGTGGACTGCTGAATTGCCTATGTAAAATATTTGTATGTGTAAGTCATTCAATTATATGATTTGAAATTATTGACCTAAAGGTATATACTAATAATTCAGATTAGTAGGGAAAATAAACACAATATTAAATTTGAAATCTATGTGTAAGAATCCTACGTACTGCCTTTCTCTTATTATCAGAGTCAATTTCATCTTCTTCAATATAATTTCCCACTATTACGGCTGTAGTAACTCTTTCTTTTGCATATCCGTCGACTACGTAGGCGTTGAACCCAGCTCCAATTAGAAAAGATGCTGCTACCAAACAGAATTCGAATGCATTTGCATCTCTCACCTTCAGGTTAGTAAGTGGAGCTCGAACTGTTGATGGCTGCAATGTTATATTATGTTGATTTATTATTAAAATTCGGACTATGTCAGTCAATTTAATTTTCAGAGTACAAATATTTTAATATGATCTGCTTTGTAAATTACTAATAAATCAGGAGGATCAAGAAGCTCAGGAGACAAATAATCCTTAAGGAAGTCCATGATTCTCTCGTACTCGTAGAATTCAGGAAATCCTAGCACTGTAGGATTAATATATGTAGGAAATAATTTGTGTACACCACAATCATTTCTAGGAGCCAGATACAAAGGACGTCGTTTTGGATAAAGATATGCAAATTGTTGACGAAAATTCTCCGCATGCCACAGCACAACTTTCTCTTTGTCGGAAAATTCATAGTATTTAGAAGGATATCCTTCATTCCTACAGAAAATAACGATACTCTGTATAAACGAACAATTCATACAATAAAATATCTTAAAATTGATTTAGTCATGAGTATTATTACGTATGACGATGTTTGTTAACTTCTCTGTCGTAAGCCGGTAAGTCTTCTGGCCAAATAAGTTTTATCTGATAGAGAATAGTTGTAACATCCTCAACTGTGTCAAAATCGAAGTTGTACAGATCGTCATTTACATTTACACGCACTGGAGTTTCTTCTTCGTCGTCTTCTTCTTCATCTTCACCTTCCTCTTCACCCGAATATTCATTACCTTCAATGCTCAGCCCTAATTCTAATTCATTATCAGAGCCAAAATAAGAATCACTTTTGAAGGATTCGTCAGCCTCGTAATCTTCATCCAACGAATTGTGTTCCTCTTCATCTGAATGTAAAGGTGAATGCTTCATAAGCATTTCATCAGTCGACATTTTCTTGATTTAATTAAAATATACTACAGATATATGATATATTCTTTAACTTCAACAATCACAAAAGGGACACATATCTCGCTCGTTTAAGGCAATTCTAGTTATAATAATTAGGTGCACGTATATCAATACTGCGGTGCGGCGGCAGCAACGATTACTTATCGATCAAACTGCAATTGGTGTAACAAAATTCTACTGTAATGCAAAGAAATTACATAGCAACATACAATTTAGTAAGTCCCAAAGAGATGAATTTTTGTTTTGTGATGTACTACATTGCAAAATATAACCATATTATGATATAATATTATTATGAGCATTTTACGCTAACGATATGTTCTATGGTTCTATCATTATGTGCATGTTTGTGAAAAATGAAGAACAATAATATTGTAATATAGATTCAGTTTTGTGTAGGTATGCAGTGTGTTTACAGTGTGTGTGATTGTTTAAAGTTAAACGCTTGATTGAGTGTAATAAATTAGATTTCATTTGAGTGATGGTGTATGTATTGTAAAATAATTTTGTACGTCTCTGCAAACTTTTGATGATACAAGAAAACCAAAACCTATGTAATTAGTTTAGAAGTAAAGTTAAGCGTATTCTTTCGTCAAGGAGTGGGATCATAATTAATCAGATTCAGTGATTTGTCAAATGAGTTGCTTTAATTAATAAAATTAACATTATCGCTAACTTAATTAGTAGCTTAGTAGGTACATAGCTATAGCTAACTAGTTTAATTTTACTGGGAAATAGTAGTAAATCCTTCAGTTTCAATATAGATTAAAAAAAATATATAGTTTTACGAACAACTGTGTGGTACTAGGGAGCAAACTTTATTTTGTAAAGCACGTTGCATTTTATATGTGTAAAACAGACCTTGGAATGATTCCTGCTAAAAATGGGGAAAATGATACACGAAAAAGGCATGTGTGGTATAAAGAAGGTAGGATATGATAGAAGTGTAAGAAACGGTAGTAATAGCAGAATAATGGGATTATGGGACTTCCTCTTGTCGTACGTATTAGAAGTAGACAGTTTTACGTGGCTTTACGAAGCTTCTGGTTACAAAATGAGAATTGAACCGACGGGCCTTGTTCAACTTCGCCGCATCACCCTACTACAATAAAAGAACGTTGATTGCGAATGTCAGTGTCAGTCATTGCTGACGTGTTTTACAGCCGGATTGTATGCTACACAAAAAGCGCTCTTTCCACTCTCCCATCAGGACGTCGTGCTTCCGAACTCTTAACTCACCCTACATTTTCAATTTCACTGTGAATTTGTCGTATCATGCAAATGCCATTTTAACGCATATCAACAATGCTGTTTCTCGGTATTTAAAGTAACTATGTATGACAAATTCTGTGTATTTAAGTACAATATGGCATTCAATATGCTTTCAATTTTAAATGTTAGACAAACAATTTGTTTTTACACTTCTGACTCGCATAAATAAATGCACAATTTGATGTACGTGCTGTTCTTACATTTCCTTTATCTGTACTAGTAGAATTGATAAATGGCCTTTCTTCAATTCACGGTCAGGAAACATTAAACTATGCTGAAATATAAGTGTACCCATACTAAAAAGTTAAAAATTACAAGTATAAAAAAGTCAGAAACAACAGATCTCAACTATTACCTAAGTAGCTAGTACATCGTGTGACATTGGGTATTTAAATACTACTTTTGTAAGTACAGTAATGAAATATCAAGGATATCAGTACTTCACATTAAAAATCATGTATGGTCATGTCTTTACATAATTGTCTGTGTTTAGTACGGACCAAAATCAATGGTTATTTCAGTACCGGAGTTAGCGTTTGCTTACAAATGGGAATTTACGAAGACATAACAAAGGTTAAAATATTGTAGTTTATATAGCATGAAGATTTTAATTATTTGTGAGCTAAGCGGAAATACCTGTTACTTATAATATACAATTGAATCAACCTGAGCTAGTTGCAGTCATTCTATGACAAAAGCCTTGTATTCGTACCGCGTAATAGTATGATAATACTCTGGCTTTTGCACAGGTGAATTCATAAGTTTAGTGCCGTCATTTACGTGTTTTGCTTCAGTTTGAGACATTGTGGATGTATTTTCTGTAGGGATGTTGTAGTCACAGTGAAGCTTCTCATAACAAATGCCTCGTACTTCCCCTCCATCCGTATAGCGAAATTTTCCTTACCCAATAAACTCAAAGTGAATCAAAGCCGACAACTCCGAGTGAGCTTTATATTTTACTTACATTTAAGAATTAAGGGTCACCTTCTTATCTGATGTAGCCTCAATAAGTATATGGCTTGCTTGCCGGAAACTGTGGTCGTGTGGTCATTTCTCAAACCAATTGCTATAATACTGTATTTTATTACAGTAGGAAATATTTAACCACAGTAATAATTCTTTGACAATTAAATTCCCTTCTGTCTAATGGGTTTCATAAATTAAAGAGGTTGAAAAGTTGGAAGATACAGTATACTAATTCGATGAATCAATTACTGTATTAAGGGTCACAATTTTTTTTATTGTCATTAACTTAAGGATTTACATATGTCAATGAATTCTCACCTCAGGTCGATTTTGCGCTGTCTTTTGCATGGAATTTATGCATGTACAAATAATATCTAGTATAGTATACGTGAGACCTGCAAAAGATCTTCACGATTGAATAGATTTATATTATAAAGAGATGAAGACAATTTTTAGCAATTTGTTGGTAGTATCTAGTAATTATAATTGTATGCTATTTCGTAATTCGTAAGCATAAATTAAGAACTATTTACATAACAAAATAGATCTAGGATCTAGCTACTTACTACTTAAGTTGTAAGTAAATAGATAACATAACAATGAATTTAATATTACACGATGACAACTTTGTGAATCAAAATAACTATTCATCAACAAACATATCAAAATAACTTAAGA
Source organism: Pogonognathellus flavescens (assembly GCA_019776165.1). Taxonomy (NCBI): domain Eukaryota; kingdom Metazoa; phylum Arthropoda; class Collembola; order Entomobryomorpha; family Tomoceridae; genus Pogonognathellus; species Pogonognathellus flavescens. Next base: position 18,788 of record JABASD010002869.1, read on the forward strand.
ATATTATAATATTTAATATAAATACAGTACAAAACAATTTAGCTATGGATTTTTGTATGGATTTTGCATCAGAATTTGTAGTCCAGATTCTTGTCAAAATTTGTTGAGGAGCTTGAATAGGAGGAAATCTTTGCAACTACAAGAGAACAAAAATGTCATATATTAATAAAATGTTAATAAGGAGGAAGTTTTATGATATGTGATGTAAAATTAACAAGTAACAGTGAAACAATTAATGAATTGAATGTACTGATCTGAGGTACCAGGTAGATTATTGTTATTGGGTGGAACTGCAATACTCATATTGGACGGACGAGGTGGCTTTGCCATTGCGATGCACAAAAACACACAGCAAAACAATACGCAGATCAAAATGAAGCAGGAGATGAAAGTTATCAATACGGCAGTTGTACTTTGTGTGAAAATGATCAAAACACGCTGCTGGTCCTCCACTCTCTCTGCCTCGTCGTCGTCGTCATCATCATCATCGCCAACAATTTTCTTACCGATGCTGTCATTTTCTCTGAAAGAAACAAAATTTAATGTCAAACGTTACAAATGTATGCTGCTACATATATTGTACAAACTATACGTATGTATAAAATGAAAAATTTGTCTGTGCAATATAATGTACATACAAGAAGAATGAGATTTTTAAGAATGAGAATTAACTGGCCAATAATGATAATTATTATATAATGTGCTTACTTGTTGATAGTACTCATGATATCATCGTCTTCATCTGGGGGGTAAAACTCGGTTGAAGTTAAGTCACCAATATTTTCAACGGAGGCTGAGGTTGTATCTTCAGCGGGTGTTAACGTAGTCGGATAGTCATCATCAGGATATGCTAATGAATTGATTTGCAATCTATTGAAGTCTGTGAATGCCATTCCTTCCTCCGTAACAGGTTTGTCTAATGCCTTAGCTTCACAATTAATGTTGAGTTCACCAAAGTAGACTACAATTACAGATAGTAATGTAAATACTTCCATTTTCGAGCACGTTAACATTATTGGTAAACTATTGCGTGAAGATAATTAAAATGAAATGAGACACGGAATTTTTTGACGAAGGTGACAATTCAGTAGCTGTACTTTACTGTTCACCGCAAAAGATTGACTGTACATTTATCGTAACGCTTACTTTTGTCCGAACAAAATAATATTCACTGGATGCTAAAGAAATAAACAGCTATAGGTTCTTAGATGCATCATAGATTGCATACAAACAGTTTCTTATATACATACACTGTACATGCCTACTTTAGAATAATAAGTAAAATGTAATCCAAAAACTTTATACTGTAGTCGTACCTAGGGTACATAGTTATACCTACCTAATATTTTATTTCATTTAGTTAGACTGTAATATCACAATATTATAAAGCATGGCAAAATAGTTATCCTCAGTGAAATAATCCTATGTGAAGCCTCCATTCATGGGCCTTTTCCGAGAACTTCGAGCTTCGAACCTTTTCCGTGCATATATAGATTAGAAAGCACAAGCAGTGACCCTTTGCCTTTCATCGTGACCACCAAACAGCTATGTGTCTCCTAGTTTATAAAACGTTGTTTCAAAGTAGTACGGAGTACTGATATGCAAATAGATTTTAAGCGTTTACATACTTAGTTAATACAACTTATACTCTTCTACTTCCAATAAAACCTTTGTAAGTTTTATAATCAATCCTATTTCTAAGTATTCACAAAATACACTTATCTATCTATGGGTATAATATATCTATAACTGCTCCAAACAGAAGTAGGAACCTATCTGAACTTTATAAGTACCAAAGCTTAGCTTAAAATGAGTAAAGTAGGAAAGCAAAATGTTACAACCTGTGATGAAGTTTAAAATGAGTTTAGAACAAAAAGACAAGAATTCTTTATGTGGAGGAAATTGTTCTCAGAAACATCTAATCGTAAGAAGTAATGTTTTAGACTTTGTTTATGTTTATCAGGCAATTCAACTCATGCCTTTATTACACTTCTACTACTTTACTTGGTAAAAATCATGTGAGAAAATAAAAGAATAAGTATTAGTAAGGATTACCTATTTTTGTCAAGTCAAAATCTATATCTGTATTTCTACATAATTTTGCTGTAATTGTAAAAAACGTTTGTCGATTTAAAAGTAAGTCGTTTCATATGAAGTCTTTTATTATGACAGAATCTGTTTATGGAATACATGCATTCCTATCTGTCAGACAGATAGGAATGCATGTATTCCATAAACATTGATTGTAGGTTTCAAATGAAATGGTGGCCTACATTAAATATTATTACAGTAAAACGAAAATTATAAACAGATTAGATTGCAGGTATTGCACTAACAATAATAGTATATTATCTGTCTCATCTCAATAAAAAATAAAAAATTCATGCGTGTAAATTAACAAATGATTTATCAACTTCTCAAGCAGAATCGGTCCAAAGTGCAATTCCAGCTACAGAAATGGCCAAAACAATCACAGTCCAAAGAATAAATTTTATTAATACTATGGTTGTTAGAAACACATCTTCCATGGTCAACTGGCTGTCCCACGTTGCTGAATTTTGTTGCAGCTCAGGCAATCTAAAATCATACACATACGTTTAGTCCCATGATATAAATATTATTAGTATTTCTTGCACTCTCTATCTAGTATTAGCTTTAGCTAAGGCGAAAAAGGCAAAGTGTTAAAATTAAATATTTGTATTCTGATTATATAAGATTATGTTTCCAAGTATGGGTACCTTATTTCCTTCTCAACGCTTTGATTCCCAGATGGAAGCCAAATTTTTTGTAAAATTGCATCAAGTGATGCTATGATCTTTTTTGAATCTGTATTGGCCTTGATCTTGGACTCTTCATGAATTTCATACTTCAAGTTTAAAATCATTGGGATAATATCCGACAACGCATCTGGTGAACACTCTCGACATTTGGAATAACCTGTGTAATTATTGCTGGGTATGTTCGTGTATCTGATGTCGTTTTCGGATGAAGTGGAAATGGAATCCCTTTCTCGTATCTTCGACTTGCCAAATATATTCCAAAAGTCCGAACTTATAGCAAAAATTGTCTTTTGCACAGCCGAAAATTCTCTGGCCGTGACAAAATTTGAGAGAATGAAATTGGTCATAAGAGTATCATTTAATACTTCATTGTCCGGGGTCATGTTCGATGATTTTTGTATATTTGTAAATATCACTACTGAAATCGCGTACATGGTAATAATTATTGGGAGCAAGATCCATTCTGTCCTCATGATGGATACAGGCTTGTTTAAATAATTAAATTTAATAATTAATCTTCAGAATCTTGTTGTTTGAAATATTATTGCACAAAAGAAAACTTGTACACTACAACCTATACTATACAATACACTATAAACCAAACTTTTAGCAACCTCTTTAATTATTTTATTTACGAAAACTGTATAAACCTCCTAGATGTGATTTGATGTAATCTCATGAAGATATTTGTATGTGATGTGAACTGTGGACAGTGTGAAGATAGGACTCATTTGAGATTGAAACGATTAAACTGCATGGGCTAGGGCTAGGTATTTGGCATATTAAGCGATTTTTTTCGTCACTTAGAGTGGCCTATATACAACAAAGAAATAGGAAGCAAATTAGTTAGAGCGACAGTTATGTATAAAACACTGTAGTGGTCAACGATGCATACATGAATCATTTAAAAAAAGGCTTATCAGTTTTCAGTCCTAGGATATTGGCTGCAAACATTTAAGAACTCTGAGGTTTTATCAGAGCCCTTAGATAGTTTCTGGTTTTATGAATTGTAAGTAGCTATTGTAAGTATTTTGTAAGTAGCTAAGGTAAGGGTAAAAATTACCTTGCTTTGGTTTGGTATTCATTAAACCACAAAGGTATAAAATTTTAACATGTTAATACCCAAAGCCCATGGTATGGTACATATAGGTTTACGAAACACACTAAAAAGTTAAAAATATGCTTGAATGTTATCACCATAATAATAAGTATATTGTGTGCATTGGTTAAGGTATAGGTACACTTGCCCACCTTATGACCTTATCCTAGCACAGAGACTTTGTGATAAAATTATATCATTTTTCATAGAGATATTGAATGTCTTATATAATTAATACTACATGGGATATTCTAAACAGTGCAAACAACTTTAAAAACAAATATTAATTCGGCCAAAGATATTACATCATAGTTTCATTTATTCAAGAAAATTACAAAATATTCTTTTCCGTCATGTCTGTAAAAAGTAAGCATACTGAAAGTAGTTTAGCGAACAACCTATGTGCTAACAACTTCACTTGTAAGTATGTGCGTCACTACAGAAGTTTGACTTACACTGAAAGAGAATGAAATGGTAATAGCAAGGCTGCTGGTGAACCAGTACATTTCAATATTGTTTTATTACGTAGATAGAGTAAATGAAGATATTTAAAGGAGAAAATTGTATTTTATACTCATAATAATAAAGTAAGTGCGTGCAGGTGCAGATAACCAGGATAGATAGGGAGTCGGATTGAAAATATACAGGCGGATACTACTACTAATAAAAATCATGTATTTAGTATAGGTAT